>JAQFVV010007169.1:0-143077 GCA_028023455.1 Epiperipatus broadwayi | reverse complement strand
GTCTCACTTAGTTCCAATAGGTGATCAAGGTTATCTTGGCTTAACCTTTTGTTTAAAATTTCAGATTTAAAAAAAATAATGATGATAAAAATGGAAATTAACTTAGTTAATGATTAAAATAAGTTAATCTAAATATTTCAATAGTATTGGTTTGATAAGGGATGCTAGATAATGATTTGAAATAAAAGAAATAGATAAATGGTATTAAATGTATTTTAAAATAACTACTGTATAATTCAGTTTAATGTTTAAATGATAATAATTAAATATTATAAATAAGTTGGAATAATATTAAGTAATAAATTAAAAAAATAATCTATAAATTATTTTTTAAAATGGTATAATAATATTTATCAGATGTAAGCTAGTAGCGTTCCACTTACAAAATTATTTTGAATTAAATATTCATTAACATTTTATTGTTGTAGTTTTAAAAATAACTTCTAAACAATTAATGTGCTTTCATTAAAATATTTTTTGTGTATGCAAGAATAACATTGATATAAAAATAAAAACGATAATAATAAATTAATTCCAATATTGTTTAAAAAAAAAAAACAAATGTTTGGATAAAATTATTTCAATGAAATATTTAAAAGTTTAATAGAGAGGTATAACTTTAAATTTTATATTTATTATTATTGTGTTTATAAATATTATTAAAAAATTAATACATAGCATTTGTTAATAATGAATTTTTGACTTTGCAGCTGGAAGTCACGTGGTATGATATAATAAAACTAATTATGTCAGTAAATTGATTTTGCAGCTGAATTGTCAAGAATTTTAGAGTTTTAAAAAAATAATTTTATTGGTTTAAACCAAGGAATTGATCAAAAGGGGAGGGGGGTATAAAAGATTATTGATAAAACAGAGATCCAAGTATCATTCAAGAGCTGTTTTAAATATATGTGTGGCTGGATCTTAAAAGTTGTTTAATAAAAACTAATTTTTTTAAAACTTTATATTTTCTAAAAAAATAAAAGTATGTTTTTAAAACAACTATATAAAATCGTCTTCCAGAAATGAAGTGCTAGTTTTTTTTTAAAAGGTAATCCATTTTCTGATAATTTAATTACAATTGAAGCATTAAAATTACAGTAAAATGTTTGAAGAAAATACAGCATCTCAAATTTCATCTACTTTTGATCTATTCATTTTTCTTTATTTAGAAGTAAAATTTAAATCATTAAGTATTGTTATGGCTAAAGAATTTATTGCACTAAACTATAGTATATCTCCTATCAAATTAAAAATACAAGTAAAGAAGAAATTTAAAAAAAAAACCATTCAAACATTTTAAAATATTAAAATGGAAATGCATTAGTGTCTTTATAAATTAAAATTGACATTAAATTTAATACTGCCTTATTAATACAAGATATATATATATTTAAATATGCTCTTAACAGAATAATGTTTCTGAGGAAAATATGTATTTTAAAATACTAATTCTCGTTTATGCCAGTAGTATAAAAAGAATTTATTTGGAAGTAAAACTTTAAAAGAATTTAAAAATATTATTAATGAACTTGTCTCTGTACAATACGAAATGTTTTGTTATAGTTGCCAGTACTTATAAGTAACGTTATGACCGTTGATCTTAGCTCATAAATGGAGGAATGTCTTAATTATAAAAGAAATCTACTCTTAGGTTTAAAAAATAAAAGGAAATTTGTTATTTTTTTAAAAAAAAATGCATTTTGAAATATTAAGAACTGTTTTTTTAAAAAAGCTCTCTTTTAAAAAAAATGCGTTTATCTAAAGAAGAACAGTGAAAGTTAACTAAAAATATACATTATAATTATTCCACGCATTTGAACCTAGAATTATAAATCAAAAAACATGTACTCAGCTGAAGAATTTTTTTTTTTGTCAATGCCAGCTTATTATACTTATACTTATGCTACTCAGCTGAAGAATTTATTTTTCAATGCCAACTTATGTTTATGCATATGATATTTTATTATTTTAATATTTAAAATTATCTTTAAAGATAAAAGAAAGTAAAAGTGTTTATATAAAGAACTACTGAATATTTTTGTTTTGAAAACCATTGCCATGTTTATAAATATTTGACTGAAGCTTCAAATCCGGATAGATGAATTGATCTGAATACATATTTTAAACGGAAAAACCATTACAGAGCTAAAATATGAACTTAAGTTAATGAATTGTTATATATTTTTTTTTATTGTTTGTTTTATTGGTTTTAAAAAAAAATGACACCATAAAAAATATTTATGCTGTATATTTTGTGTAACACTTTTGGCATAAATATACAAATAAACTAGGGTTATAATTTTAAAATGTAATATGTCTATTAGAATGAGCAAATGTTTTGCTATTCTCAAGTGAATTTATTTTATTTATTAAGCATTTCACAAGCTAGGTTCTGTTTAAAAAAAAATTCATTTATAGAAAATTTAAATATCATAGTCTTAATTTATTATAAATGGGATGTTTTACTCAGTTTTATTTTAAATTTACCAAAGAAGTTTATCAGAGAGTATCCATTCATTTGTTTTATGAATGTTATATTAATAATAACTACAAATATTTTTATATGCATCGAGAAGTAAATATTCTTGCATTTAATTTGCAATTTTAAAAGTCCACTAGTTAATATATATATATTTTTGGTATGTAATATTTTACTATGTGTGCATTGTGCCTTGCCTAGAATTTTAGATGCATTTAATTTTAAAGTATTTTTCATAGTAGTCACTTGACAGTGTATTTTGTTGGTTCGAACATTGAATACATTTTGTATTTTCAAATTTCTTAGAAATAACTTATTTAATTCAGGTGAAGTATATATCTTGCTATTAGTTAGTATTTGTTAGCCTCATAGAATTAGGCTTAGTTAATAATTTTTGAATATGTTTTATGGACTAGATAAAATCCTCCATCCTTATTGTATTTCCATGATTTGATAGTGCTTGTCCCCAAAAGAGGGTTATTATATTGTATTTTTCAGTGATGATAATCACATTTATAAGCATTGAAAATCCCATGAGAGAGGATGGTGCTTTCTTGGTGCGTTTTCATATTCCCAGATGTACTGTAGAAGAGTTCCAGACATTGTAATTTTTGCCTCGAAGTTAGGTATTTTTGAAAGCCACCATATTCTTTTCCAGCTCTGAGGAGCCTAGTATTTTTATATTTTTTGCCTATCATTCATGATGACTTAATGCTAATTCCACCATAGTAGGTGATGTTGCACTTGTTTTAGATTTGTGATAAAAAGATATGCTTGGTTGAGGAAATTTGTTTCTTCGGGTAGTGGCAGCCAATTTATGGCTCATATGTATATCAATGTTTGAATGGTGTTGCTATGATAGTTTTATCATGCACAAGCTAACCAACAATAAGTTATATTTATTTTAAAGTATGTTAAATATGCATATGGTATAAGTGGCAATTCACACATATTAATTTAATATTTTCATCCAGAGTTTCGCCACTGGATTTGTAAGTCTGTTACACTATTAATTTTAAAACATTGAGGGAATAGTTTTATGTGGACTAAATTTATTTAAAAAAGTATAACTGATATCTGATGAATGAATGTCCTATACACTGAACTTAGTTTTATTTTAAGATTAACTTCGTCCAATTTAAAAATATATCTTTAGTTTAATATTAGTTATGTCAGTATAACTAGTTGTAATTTTCAAAATATGTTTTTACAACTTAGCGTTTGTTAAGTTTAGGATTATAAAATTAAGTTAGAGGTTCAAATATAAACCTAGTTTTGTGTGTAATTCTGATTACTAGATGATACCATAATGTTTTAAATTATTTTAATTAAAAAAATAGTAGTGTGCTTATTAAATACAGACATTATAATTAAAGTTAAAGATTGTAAAATCTCTAATTATTAAAAGAGATTAAAATTGAATATCCTTAGCCTGTTATTAAGTATACTAATGTAAACTAAAGGAAATTGTTAAAAGTCAAAATACTTATATTAAATTTCAGTGCGATATTGACAATGTTTGTACTCCATTACATTTGTAAGCATTTCGTATTGTTCTTAATAAACCAAATTATTATTATTTCAAAAGTTTTGTTTTGTTTGTTTTGCTTTTATATATGAAAATATGATTGTCTTGGGTTCCAAATTCACAAAATCTTAAGTTTATAAAATTTATTAAGTCCTCAATTCAGAAGTTCACTAATATATCATAAAGTTAATTAAATATATTTGATATTGGCTTGAAAATTAGAAAGCTATGTTAAAGTAAGTGGTTCTCATATTAAATCACAATAATAGGTAATTGCATTATAGCAGATACTTAATTAAATGTTTAGTTAAAAGTTTATTTTAAATTATCAGTAAATCTTTTCAGATTAAAAATTATGCAATATCAGATTAAGAATATAAGTACTTAAGAATATTTTTAATTATTGTTATTTTAAAAGCTGCACATTATATTATATTCATTGCACATAATCTGTATCATCTTAAATCTTGTACGTCTAAAGAATTCAATCCATCTTCATTTGAGGTCTTTAGTAGGTTGTGTGTGAGTATGGGAAAGGCATAAAAAATACCCTTGCTCTTTTCTTTGCTCGAGTAATGTCTTGGGTAATATCCATTATTAGATTAAATTTAAATTGATCCATTAAATTTATGAATTAATATTTGTTTTGTATATTATTTTAAGATTGCACCATAAGATTGTTATTTTGTGATCAGCTAAGATATTACTTATTTGTTTATTAATCTCAGAAATTCTTTAATAGGCAACTTAACTTAAACTTTTAATTTTACACAAAAGTTTAGTTTAGAAATCCCTGAGGTTATTTACTCTTGTTGTTTTATTAAATATAATTTAGTAAGAGAATATTTCTAATCAAAATATCATTATTCTTATTCAGAGAGTGTATGATCTATTGGTAGGACTAATATGGTAATCATTGATTAGTGATTTTAGATAATCTTTTGTATGGTTTAATAGATTATTAATATGCTGTAGTAGTTAGAGTTCATCAGTATTGGATTTGACCTTTATTTGATTATAAATCTCTGGATCATCATCTTTTTTCTTTAAATTTATTGTAACCCCAGTGAGCCGAGTCGATAAGAGTCTCTCATTTTATCTCATTTCATTTCACTCTCATTTCATCCCATTTCATTTCAGGTGCTTTTCTCATTTCATCTCATTTTCATCCCTTGTCTCTTTTACATTTCATTTATCATTTCATCCATTTCTAAATCATGTATTCCATTTCTTTTTCTTCTTTCATCCATATCCAATATTTATCATCTCATCCATATCATCTAATCTTCTTCTATCATCCATATCATTGCATCCATTTCTAAATCATGTATTTCATCTCTTCTTCTCCTTTCATCTCTTTCCACTACATATCATTTCATCCATTGTTTCTTTCATTTCTTTTCATCTTTTCTTCTCACTCTCATTTTCGTTCTCTCTTTTTCTTTTCTTTTCATTTCACTTTCTTTCTTTCCTTTTCCTTTCTCTCTCTCCTTCTCTATTTTTTTCAGTTACAATATATATTATAATGATCGGAAAGGCTACTTAATGTAATCTGCACTACAGAGCACCATCTAGGCATTTGAACCTAGAAAAATTTATAAAGTAGGCAAATACGTGCTGATAAGATTCCACTTTATTTAAATATTCAGATCATTAGCCCAAGTCACTAGCTCAGTGGAACAGTAGAGATTATAAAATATAACTTTATATCTTAAATATAAAAAAATAAAAGCCACTGCCAGAAATTAACACATAAAAATATTTATTTACGCACATATAAAATCATTCTAATTTGAGGAATAAGTTTAATATTTTAGATTTTTATATTAATCTTTAAATTTACATTTAAATAGATTTCAATGAGTTTAATATTTTATTTAGATGGTCGAGTATGAATAGACTACATAGATCTGCATTTGAAAAGAAAATATTCTATCCCTTATTTAACCTTAGGCCAAAAAGTTCGCAGTCAAACTGGCGTCAATCCATCTGATACATTTATGTATTCAATGTAGCATGTAAATACGACAACACAAAATACTATACTGTCAGGAATGTATGTCTAAACAGTAAGTAGAGTTAGAGAAGACATTGTCTCTCCACCAACAGGAATGCTGCATCTGTTGGCGAGTAGAACAATAAACATAAAACTCCATAGGAATGGATTGCGGTCCTTTGCCATCTTAAAAACCCATCCATAGGCAAACAGAAAGTGTGTGGTGTATATATGCAATCCTGCCCATAGCGGATCTCATACTACATCTACTATTACACAAATATATCCAATCCATTGAGCCAATTCAACTACAAAATGAATAACCTAAGATTACCCTCCCTTAAACTATATATAACTTTACAAATCTATACAGCCATTCATGCCCGACTTAAATTTAACATTTATTATGTTCGCATAGATAAATTTTATAAAATTTGTTTTGAAATGTTGAGTATAGATCAGCTGCACAGATTCCATGGTTAAAAAACATTCCAAAATAAACATAACCAATCAAAATACAAAGCCATCGATAATGTCAATTGCATAGGGAATAAAAAAAAACCCAATGGTGTTCATTATAAGATACCGCAGTGACATGATAACCTATATATTCCAATCGACTATGAAACAGCAACATAATTAACCACTAATGAATCTATGCAACGTCTATACCCAACTTTAAATTTCATGCATTTAAATAATTTATACGATAAGTATTAATACGAATAAAAAAATGCTAAAATGGAAATGATGTTTATCAATGCAAGACATATAAATTTAAACATTTTCAATTGATTTTAAACTTAGAAGTCAGATAGAAGTTCATAAGCTTGAATGAAAGTTCTTAATTATTTTTAAATTTTAGAGTTCATGTCAATAGCTTACAGTAGAAGAAATCACTGCTCTTGATGTAAATTTCCACGGAGTCTTTATTTGAAAATCCGGTCAGATGTTCCAGAGGTAGCATTAGCTGGTTCATTTTGGTATCACAGTCAGTTCATTTTTAAAATAGAGAGAGAGTGTGATATGTGCGTCCTATCACGACTCTAAAAAAAAAACAAGCCGGAAAAACTGACTGGAACTCAATATTTTTCTTTTTATAGTCCTCCCATGGATTCCATGAACAAAAATGTCACTGTTCCATTTTTTTTCGTTATGGTCCGGGCTTTTATTTGCTTCCATTGGTCAAGCTAAAATCTTTCTTCTCTTATCTATTTTTCATCTGTCTTTTTAATTACACAGCTTTTGGATAATTAATAAACAATCATTTTCATTTACAGATTACAGGAATTAATTAATACCTGTTTTTATTTTTACTTACGTTATTTCTTTTTTTAAACTATTTTTATATTTAAATCTTTTTTTTTATAAAAAAAAGTACGTTCAAATACCTTTTTTTATTTATAAAAAAAAAAATTTTTAAAGTTTAGTATCTGTGCGAATATATACGTTTAACGAACATTTTAATTTTAGCGTTTAGTTGTTTTTTTTTTTAATACATTTATTTTTATTTGCGAACTTTAAGATTTTATTTTAATTTAAAGTAACGACATATTTATATATCGTTACAATATATATATATATTGTGACCTTTTATTTAGGTCCCTGTAGTTAATAATTCTAAAATTTTAAATGATAATATATTTGGCATTAAAATCTAAATGAGTGGTTTTCAATAAAGATTGTTTTGGATGCACTGGGAAATTTTTATTGAGTGGAGATGGGATTTCAAACCCAGTCTAGGCTTTGACTAGACTAAAATAATTTAAATATATTATTATTTGAGAGATAAATATATTGTTATTTTATTGTTGTTGAATAGCAATAATAAAATAAATAAATAATTAAATCAAATTTATAAATCTTGTAAAATGAATTATTATAGTAAATTACTTAAGCATATTTTTTTAGTACTGAGCTAAAGCTGTCTTAAATAAAAATGGGTAGTTATTAAAAATGAAGCCAGAGGGGGTAATACTAATTATGCATACCAAAATTATTGGCCAATTCATTCCCAGAATGCATCAGAAAAACAAGCTATATATTGTCTAACCCAGTTGTAGGGGGATGGACTAACTAAGAAAAACAAGAACTAAACAACCACAGGGTTAAACTCTGATCTAAAATAAGGAAGAAAAAAAATTAAACATCAGAAAATTCTGGAATCTAATTCAATGAAAGGATATCTTGCTATCTAAAAATGTCTGTATAGAAAATCTCAAAACCTTGCAGTCATTTAAACACCATTCTTCTATTGATTGATAATACTAAGAAGTTATACAGAAGGAGAAATGGAAAACTTATGCATCCTAACTGTCTCTCATAAATCTTATTTTAAACCCAGGAAAATTCAAGAAAAAGTAAGCCTTTGCTTTTATGTTGTGTATATTTTAAAAATATCTTCCTTGAAAATGACGCACAAATTATTTATAAGTAAATCAAGATGTTGATAATGTTTGTATTTCATGCATATTGCTTATTATTCAGCAGAACAATATTATGTTTGTAAAGTAAAATATCAAGAAAAAAAAATCGAGATAATATTAAAAACAAGTGTTATGATATATATAATAATTAAATTAAAAGTCATTTTTGAATCATCTAACTTTGGAATAAAGTAAAGTTAAAAAATAAATAACTGCATGATTTTATTATCTATATTGTCCACTAAATTTTATAGCGGGAACCATATGTAATGAAAGAAATAATCAATTACCAATTAACTAAAATGCTAAATATGTCATAGTGATAAATGGATAAATTTCATTTAAGATTGTTAATTATATAATAATTTGCTAATCAAAATGGGACAGAATAATTATTTGATTATAAAAGTTTTCCATGCAATACGTATGGATAAGATTTTGAAAATGGTTTTTAAAAATGTCCTACTGTTTAAACATTGCTACACACATATATATATATTGCTGTGCAGGGAAGAATAAAATTAACAAAGAGTTTTAAAAAGGAAGAAAAAGAAATATGTTAAGTGTAATAAAATTCTACTAATGTCCAAGGAAAAAAAAAATTATCTGGATTTTAAAGGTAAATAAATGATTCTTGTTATACTTCATTTGAAATGCTTACAGAATAAATCAATAAAGATTTTTAAAAGTTTGTTTTGAAGATTCCAATAACTTAAAGAATTATTCAGGAAAATTATCTAGAGAAAAGTAGATAAACTTATCTTTTAAGTCTACTACAATTGGAAATATGAATTTTCATCGTTTTGTTAATTGTCGATACTGAAACCATCAAATAATTTTGCTTTTGAATAAGTATTGAATATTGCTTATTATACATCCAACCAGAATAAAATATATATGCGTTATCTGGAATGTTTGCTAATCACAATATTAATTCTTATTTTAACTTACAACAATGGAATAACTTGAAGAAATAAGATAAAAATTTAATGGATAAAAATGTACATTTATTTTGTTTATATAATTGCTGTGTTATATATATCACTTACGTAATGTGTTATTTGGAATTTTATTTTTTTAAACATACATGCTTTATTGCGGTACATAGTCTATAAATATATTTAGTCAAAGGGATATAAAAATGTATAAAGACACATACATATATTATTACACAATTTTTGTTATCTTTACAAATAGAGGAAAACATAATTTTAATGTCATTGATCTAGAGAGTGATAAAAATATTTACTTCTCTCATATTTTAAAACTAATTTTAATGTATATTATTAAAGAGGTGAATATGCAGACATTTTATCAAATATATATATTGGAATGACCGAATTATTTTTTTATATAAAAGAAAATTTGATATAAACCTTTTCCATTTCGTAATTTTGTATAGAAATGAACTTGTCCACTTTGAATACAAATTCATGTTTGATCCTTAGTGCTTAAATACATTGTGCTCTCTCTGACAAAAGTATAGTTGTCATTTTAAAAGAATTAACGATCATTTGAGATATGTATTTTGGTTTGTCTGTTGATACATTAGTGATTCTGCAGTGTAAAATGGAGTATGTATATCTCCACTGTTATTGTTGGTATTGTTTTTATCTTGCTATAATTGGAGAATGATTAGTGACAGTTTTTAACTGATAGGATGTTCCAATAGAATGGTATCCCATATATTAATATTAATATGGAGCATAGGCTGATAGAGTGTCACCTATTGCTAATTCCATGAGAGGAAAATTTTGGTAGAGGCTAAGTAGTAATTAATGCTTATTAGTATCAATAATCCTAAGATAAAGGATATCCATGGTCTGAATTCTTTTCGTGGTGAGGCAAAACCCACACACATGCGTATACCCATAGAGAGGTCGTAGAATCAGCCATATTATTATGCAACTGTCATGTTGTTTTTATAGAGCCTCCCTTTTTAGTGTTAAATCTTTCATGATGATATAGAGTTAGTTTTTTCCACCATGTATGGTGAAGTATAGTAGTTTAAGAATCATATCGCAAGTATAAAATAAAATGTTAGATTTGGGAACACTAATCTAGCTTTAGTGTTGGCCTAATTACAGTGTTTTATTATGTTGTGGGATCATTATCAGTTATAGACAGATCAAACTAAGATCTATTAATAATTGTAGAACTTATAGAGGTAAAGGCAAGAGATGCACATTGGTAGTGTGGATTCACCTTTATCAAATAATGATGCGACAATAGAATTGTAAGATCAGTTATGTATTCAAGGGTTGAGCTGTGGACATAGGTAATGCTTAATGAGATCTATGTGTATTTGACTTTTAATGTCTAGTCTTCATTTAATGCACTAAACTTATTCATGTCAAATTTAAATAAGTTAGTAATTGCACTGAATATGATAATTGCCCTTATCATATTCTGATAAAAGTAAGGGTTTTAGGAGAATACAATATTTTGAAATTTTTTGAATACTAAATTTAAACTTGGTGCATATCCTAAAGTTCTAAGTATACTGCTAGTTATAAATTTAAGTGCTAGTCAGCTTAAATAAGTTTTAGTATCTTATTCTTAAAAATATGCCAAAGAGTAACAAATGATATTTTGAATATTATTTTCTAAGCAGGTTGCATCATTTTCTGAGTATATGGTCAAGGGAATACTAAGTATTTGTCACATCCATAAGTTATTTTAATATATTAGTTTTATTTCATGCCATGTCTGTGAATTAAAAATTTGTAAATATTGTAAATAAAGTTTATTTATTTGAAATTTTATTTAGTTGCATGTAGTCTTATTGCTAATTACCACATATATACATTATTATTGTTATTGCTATCAAACTATCAGAAGATTATAAATTGAAATCATCATCAACTAATATAGTACTATTAACTATATTATGCTATATCATAATAATTTTGGTAAGTCTTGTAATTTATTGGTACATCTAATGCATTATCACACAATAATTAAAATGTTAATAACTTGGAGTACAGATTGCTTTAAGTAATATATTAAACACTAAACATAATATTGATTTAATTGATTTAGTTAAATCCATAGAGCTATCATTCACTGATCTTGATCACATGGTTTATAACAATTTAAGAAAAGGAATTTGGAAAGTTATTGTATTTATTTATTAAAAAGTCATTCCCAGTCGTAAATTTTAAAGCTTATGTTAGTTATAAAGTTTATGAGTAACTGCTAAATATATTTCTTAATTTGAGTTTATATTGAGAGCTGTTTTGTGCATTATGTTTGGGTAGTGGTAAAATCCCTTTTACTGACCCAAATATATGTTGTATAACAATTTTGAGTGTTAGAACCCTGAAAAGAATTAGTTGTTAAATTTCAAGATAGAATTTAAATTTGTAATGAAATTTATATTTAGTCAATTGTTATAATTAGACTTGAAATAGATTACTTTCACTGTTTTATAAAAGTCAACTAAGCTTTAAGATGCAAATTATTATTTTTTTGGTATAAAATGTATAGTTTGTTTTAACTTCATGATAAATATTCTGGTTGTGTCTAGCTTGAAATCCCTATTTTTATTTAGCTTAATTTTTTTTTTTACCATTTAATACCATATTAGGTCATAGTTTAAGATTTCAGTCTCCATCATTAACATTGTTCTTCAATTTCATCTTGATCCATTCTTTTATTTATTCATTCTCATTTGACATTAATTCATTATTATAATTGATTGATCATACATTAACTTTTATTTTTTATCATCTCAACTATTCATTAACTCTTATTCTATCATCATCTTAATCATTCATTATTCTCATACATCTTCGTTCTTTTCTATTAATTCTTAGACTCATTTCAGTTCACTCTTTAATGATTACTTCTTTCCATCATCCATTTAGTCATTTACATCATAATTTACTCATTATTTCATTTATAGGTTTAATTTTGTAATCATTCCAGAGATACAATTATTAGTTATTTATTAATTTGCTGAATATCAAATTTAACTCATCTCATTTTGTTTGTGTGGATTTCAAAGCTGGTTTGACCAGAAGTTTTTATCTTTATTAGTCACCTTGTGATCTTCTTCAGATCTATAGTTTCATGCTAGTTTTACTCAAAACCGGAATCATTTCGTTAGTTTTACATTTTGTTTCTTTATGCTTATATTCTTGATAATGAGAGTACGATAGGTTGCATAAGAGAAATTAATCACTAAAATGTGTGATATGAGTTGTTGGTGACCAGTTAGATCAGAAAGCTAGGTTACAGTTGTGATCATGATGCTTAAAACATGTGGTATGATTCATTTATATCACAGCGATCTGGGAGAAGGTTACAATATATATATATATTGTAACCTTCTGGTTTGACACCAGAAATAGTCATTGTAGTAGTGTGGTAGTATATCAGTAATATCTGATATAATCCTCTTTAAATAAAAAAAGAAATAATGTGAAATTTTAAATTTTTTTTTATTTTGACTTAAAACTGTAATCAATAGTAAGTGTAGGTAATTAAAAAGATTTCTTAAATGTTTAGTATCTTGTTTTGGGGTATAATCAGTAATAGAATAAGGGGGTGGCTTGTTATATGTATAGTCAGTACAGCTTAAGTTGTTGCTTACTTGTTTTCTTTGCTCATAAAGCAGTATTCAGTTTTGTTAGAATGATTTTCTAGTCCATTTGTTTTGTACATTTTAAATTTATCGTATAAACAATAAAATATGTTTTACTCATCATCATTCACATTGTCATTTCAGTCAGTATAGTGTAATACCTATAGTATATTACTACTGAATATTCATGCATTATCCAACTTCATTTTTCATTCATATGTTTCATTAAGTCATTAAATATCCCACATTACATTCAAATATTTAATTATATCAATAATAGTATTAAAAAAAAACTAACTTAATTACATTTTAAATAAATCAATAAATTATGGACAAATGAATTATATAATGACAAATACTGTAAAATATTTTATTTATTAAAACAATTGTCATCAATTTTATTCTACTGCTTTAAAACACATTTAATTATTAGTTCAATATTTTTTTTTCATTTATTTAAAAGACGAAATAATTTTTTTTTCATCTCTATTTTTTTTTTACTGTCTAAAGTTTTTGCATAATTAAGTAAGTTTGCCAGTGGGAGGAGCGATTGGCGATTTTTTTTCTGGTGATGTAATGTCACATTATTGTAAACAATTGGAAGGAAACATGGTAATGTAATGATTATTAAAAAAAAGTTTATAAAAGGAATACTTATTACTTTTAAGTGGTCAGTCTATTATTACTTTTGAAGAGGTCAGTCAATTATAGAACTTTTACGAGGGCAGTTATAGCTAACTAAGCACAGCTATAACTAATTTATTTAGCAAAGTTTAATAGTGAAATTATTTTTCCTCTTCCAGAGTTCAAGTTAAAATTTAATTATATTATTTTGTTTGCGAAATGTGCACTTAAAAACCACTAAAAGATATGTCAATTTTGCTCCACCTGATCGTTTAAATTGTCCCAACATTATGCTAAAGTATATGTAAGTGTTATATTCTATTATTCAAGATAAATTATTATTTAAGAAATGGGAATGCCTAATAGGTCTGTTAAATTGTTTTATTTAAATTTAAAATTGACATGGAAGGATAAAAGAATATTTGTTTATTTTATAACAATTAAGTTTTTAAGCTTTAATTATACTATGAAGGGAACAACTGCTACTTGCTTCATTTATGTGGAGGAAAGATGTGAACTGTCATTGAACGTTCTCAGAACTTTAATGTACAAATTTCATGTTAAATATAAAAGAAAACTCAAAATTTAAAATATACACAAGGAATATGTAATTTTATTGTCATATGTCTTAGAATAGCAGCGTAATTATTTATATTTTTACCTTTGGAAAAGAAAAATATAAGATTAAATATGTCATTAAATGTACTTTAATAATTATTTGTTCTTCTAGACTAGTAGGATGAATGAAATTATAAATGGATAGAGTTATGTGATATTGCTGTATTAATATTACCAATGAGTTTATCTAAATAAATATTATTAATTGAATAACTACGTATATTTCTGAATGGCTTTATGATTGTGAAATTAAATGTTAAGTATATCCTAGGAATAAAATACAAAAACTTCTATTTTACTTGCATCATGAAATATATTGTTTAATTAAGGAAATTTATTGTTTACAACATCAATAGCAATTCATTAGTTGATAACTAAAACATTGAATATGCTCATATGGATTCAACAAAGAAAAATAATATTGTGTTGTTTTCTCCTGCAGGAATTGTTCTGTTCTGTGTTAATATTTGTCTTGTGCAGTATAATTATTTTCCTAATCTATTTGAAAACATGACAAGGAAAGTCATGTAAAAACTTTTATAAACTTTTGTTTCATTTCGTTTGGAAAGAAAAAAGAAGATAACTTTATTTTATGTAATGGTATTTTAGAGAGCTTTAGTATTAGTTAAGGAATGTTTTATTATTTTAAATATGTTTATTATATGTATTATTATTATTATTATTATATTTTTCTCCAAGAATGTCTCAAATAGCATAATAGAAAAATACATTATGCTGGTAATTTTATTTTTATTATTGTTATTATTTTAATAAGGTAAGTTTGGTCGTGCGTGTGTTAATGATCCACGCACATAATAAGCGAATGGAAGAGTCCATTCAAAAGGGTGAATAATTATTTAAAAAAAAAATTATTATATTAAATCTTACCGAATATATTTCTTTCATAAATTAGAAAACTATTATTTTCAAGGATTATTTCAGCTATAACATATAATTTTATTATTTATTTAGGTTCAATTTAACTAGAGATTCGTGCCAATACTAATGTATTATATTATAAAAAAATTATTCGTCTTGCTTTGTCCATAGTAATTATTATTTTATTCTTCAATTGTTCTTTGAACATTACCAGGTCTAAAATATTGTCAGATATGAGATATTTATTCTTTATTAATTCTAGCAGTAATAATTAATATTTTAACAATAATTATTTGCTTACTGCGATTTTAAATGGTCTGTATATCACAGGCTTATACGTGTGTGTGTGTGTGTGTGTGTGTCTATTATTAAACTTATTTATAATTATATGTAATTGCCAGTGAAAATGATTTTAAATCAATCGGATTTGGAAGGAAAAGAGGATCAATCATTTGAAGAATTAGAAAGTTGTTTAAGAGAGAATTATTATTTCTTTGTTATGACTGAATGAAAAGTATTTTGTGGCTATATGCTATAAAGTTTACAATGTTTATAATATTTTATGGGATTGAGTTAGTATGTTTGTTAGTTGAATATTTAATATGGGTAGTTTGCCCAGTGTAGTGTAGTGTATAGGATCGAGTATTTCTTTTCTTTTCCATGTATTGTAGTATTTTGATAGGAGTGGATTGAGTCCTCCTTTTATATTTGATATATTGAATTAAATGTGTATGGAGCTAGAAATGTTTTCTCCCTGATTTTCATTTGGTGATGAGTTATTCCACCAATTATTTAGTCTTAAAGATAGACTTGGAAGTTATTGTTATATTACCTGTTTTGAATTATATAAATCTGTTATCCCATGTGTGTATTGGATGTTTTCCAGCTTATGCTATAGCCTAGTGTTTGATGGTTTATGATAAAAAGGAAGAATAAAAGGAAAGTATGGTGACTTATAAAACAGCTGTATTATAGTTGATAAATAAAGATTGATTGATCTTCACTTCCAATCGTACTATGATTATATTGAAATATCATAAGCAAACCGATTAGATTGATTAACATTATTTATTTATTTTCTTTGACACACAGCATAATACAGATTCATGCACAAATTGTTAATTTTGATATAAAAAAAATCATTATTAATGTAGAACTTTACTTATCATGTTAAAACATTTTGTAGTAATCATTTAAGCTTCATCTCATTGATTTTTATCATTTAATCATAATTTGCATAAATAATTAAGGAAAGATAGGACATTAGTTATTATCTTATAGAATTATATTTACTAAAACAACAAGAGTAAATAACCCCAGGGATTTTAAAACTAAAACTCTTGTATAAAATTAAAGTTTAAGTTAAGTTGCCTAATAAAGAGTTACTGTAATGAATAAATAAATAAGTGACATCTTAGCTGACCATAAAATAATTATAATATGTTCAATCTTAAAATAATAAACAAAACAAATATTAATTCATAAAATTTAATGAATCAATATAAATTTAAACTAATAATGGCCTATTATCTAAGATATTACTTGAGCAAAGAAAAGAGCAAGGGTACTTTTAATGCCTTTCCATACTCATAGACAAACACTAAAGACCTCAAATGCAAATGGATTAGAATTCTTTAAATATATAAGATTTAAGATGATGATGGATGATATGCAATGAATATAAGATAATGTAATGTGCAGCTTTTAAAATAATATTAATTAAAATATTCTTCTAAAGTACTAATATTGTTAATATGATATTGCATAATCTTTAGTCTGAAAAGATATACTGATAATTAAAAAAAAAAAAAAACTTTTACTTAAGTATTTAACTATGTATCTGCTATAATGCAATTATCTGTATTTGTGATTCAATATAAGAATCATTTACTTCAACATAGTTTTTTAATTTTTAAGACAATATCAATTATATTTAATTAACTTAGAGTCTACTTGCAAATGTCTGAATTCAAGATTCATTAAATTTAAAAAAAAATTAAGACTTTGTGAACTTGGAACCCAAGACAATGATATATTTTCATATAAAAATAAAACAAGCAAACAAAACTTTTGAAATAATAATAATTTAATTTATTAATAATGAGAAGAAATGTTTTTTTTAAATATAGTGAAATACAAATAGTGCCAATACCGCACTAAGATTTTATATAATTATTTGGACTAATTAATAATATTATGGTGTCATCTATTAATCAGAATGACACACAGAACTATGTTTATATTGGAAACCCTAAGCTTAATTTTATACTCCTCAACTTAACAAACGCTAAGTTGGAGTATGCATATTCAACAATACTTTTGAAAATATCATCACTAGTTTCATAGATATAACTAATATCACAGCCAGATATATCTTTATATTAGGTTAAGCTAATACTAAAATTAAACCAACTTAAGTGTATGGAACAATCATTCATCAGAGATCAGTTATACTTTTTTTTTAAAAAAATAACTCTAGTCCACATAAAATTATTCCCTCAATGTTTTAAAGATAATGTTGTAACAGACCTACAAATCCAGCGGCGAAATTCTGGATGAAAATATTAAATTATTATGTGTGAATTGCCACTTATACCATATGCATATTTAATATACTTTAAAATAAATATAACTTATTGTTGGTTAGCTTGTGTGTGATAAAACTATCATAGCAACACAATTCAAACATTGATATACCTATGAGCTTTAAATTAGCTACAACTACCTGAAGAAATACATTTCCTCAAACAAGCATATCTTGTTATCACAAATTTAAAACAAATGCAACATCACCTACTGTGGTGGAATTAGCATTAAGTCATCATGAATGATAGGCAAAAAAAATATAAAATACTAGGCTCCTCAGAGCTGGAAAAGAATATGGTGGCTTCCAAAAATACCTAACTTCGAGGCAAAACAAAGATGTCTGGTATTAATCTTCAGTACATCTGGGAACAGGAACACCCACCAGAATAGCACAATCCTCTCTCATGGGATTTTCAATGCTTATAAATGTGATTAACCTCACTGAAAAATACAATATAATAACCTTCTTTTGGGGACAAGCACTATCAAATCATGGAATTACATTACAATAAGGATGGAGGATACTCTCGACTCCATAAACATATTCAAAATTATGAACTAAGCCTAATTCTTGAGGCTATCAAATTCTAACTAATAGCAAGATATATACTTCACTTAAACTAACTAAGTTATTTCCAAGAAATTTATAAAATACAAAACGTATATTCAATATTCGAGCCAACAAAGCAAACTATGTGTCAACTGACTACTGTAAAAAAATACTTTAAACTTAAATGCATATAAAATTCTAGGCAAGGCACAATGCACACATAACAAAATATTAAATACTAAAAATATAGTACTAGAGGACTTCTAAAATTGTAAATTAAATGCAAGAATTCTTACTTCTCGATGAATATAAAATATTTGTAATTATTCTTAATACAACATCCATAAAACAAATGAATGGATATTGTCTGATAAACTACTTTAGCAAATTTAAAATAAAATTGAATAAAACATCCCATTTATATGAAAATAAGACTGTGATATCTAAATCTCTATGATAAAATTATTAAATAGAAATTAGCTAGTGTAATGCTTGATGAATAAACCAAATCTACTTAAGAATGGCAAGAAACATTTGCTCATTCAAATAAACCTATTTCGTTTTAAAATTATAACCCTAGTTTACCTGTATATTTATGCAAAAAGTGTTACATAAAAATTTAATACCATAAATATCTTTATGGTTTCATTTTTTTTTTTTTTAAACCAATAAAACAAACAATAATAGAAAATAAATAAATACTACATTAACTTAAGTTCATATTCCGGCTCCATGATGATCTTTCCATTTCATAATGTGTAGATAATTTATCTAGGTTTAGATATCTATTTAAATTTGAAGCTTCAACTAATACATTTATATACATGGCAATCATTTCCAAACTAAAATGTTCAGTAGTTCTTTATATAAACATGTTCACTCTCTTTTATTTTTAAGGATAATTTTAGATATTAAAATAATAAAAACAGCGTAAGCATAGACATAAGTTGGCACTGGAAAATAAATTATTCAACTGAGTAGCATAAGTATAATAAGCATAAGTATAAGTAAGATAAGTCGGCATTGAAAACAATAAATTCTTCAGCTAAGTACATGTTTTTATATTTATAATCCTAGGTTCAAACGCAGAATAATTATAATATATCTATTAGTTAACTTTCACTGTTCTTCTTTAGATAAATGCATTTTTTTTATTTAAAATAGAGCTCTTTTTTAAAAACGTTTCTTAACATTTAAAAATGTATTTTTTATTTTTTTAAAACAAATTTCCTTTTATTTATTTTTAAACATAAGAGTAGACTTTGTTTACAATTAAGGACACTCCTTGTTTTATGAACTAAGATCAAAGGTCATAAAGTTACTTATAAGTACTGGCCACTATAACAAAACATTACATATTTGCCAGAAACAAGTTCATTAACAATATTTTTAAATTCATTTAAAGTTTTACTTCCAAACAAATTCTTTTCATATTACTGGCATAAACGAGAATTAGCATTTTAAAATACATATTTTCTTCTTAATATTATTCCTTTAAGAGCATATATATATATAGCATGTATTGATAATGCAGTATATATCATCTATAAAGTAATACTTTGTTATCACTTTTAATTTATGAGACGCTAACGCATTTCCATTTTAATATTTTAAAATGTTTGAATGTTTTTTTTTCTTCTTCTTCACGTGTATTTTTAATTTGATAGGAGATATACTATATTTTAGTGCAATAAAGTCTTTAGCCATAACAATACTTAATAATTTAAGTTTTACTTCTAAATAAAGAAAAATAAATAGATAAAAAATAAATGAAATATGAGACGCTGCATTTTTTTCTGCAAACATTTTACCGTAAATTTTAATGCCTCAACTGGAATGAAAAATTGTCAGGAAAAACGGATTACCTGTCCTTTAGCCTTCAACCATTACTGGACAATTTAAAATAATGGTTTTAACAACATACTTTTTTTTTTTTTTTTAAAATATAAAGTTTTAAAAATTACTTTTTATTAAATTACTATTAAGATTCAGCTACAGGTATATTTAAAACAGATCAGCAACTGAATAACCCTTTAGATCTACCGTTTATCTCACAATTTTTCACCCCCCCCCTATAGTTTATTTAAAAAACAATAAAAAATATTTTTTATTAAATTAAAATATTCCAACAAACCAGCTGTAAAATCGATCTAATGACGTAATCAATATAATTTTCTTACCACGTGACCTTCAGCTAGAAATCAAAATTTCATTATTAACAAATATTATACAATAATTTTTAAATGATATTTTATCCAACCCATAGTAATAAATATAAAATTTAAAACTATCCCTCTTTATTAACTTTTAAATATTTCTTTCATAAATTTTTATCCATCCATTTATTTATTTATAAATATTAGAATTAAAATATTTTTTCATTTTTATTTTATTCTCATGTTTATGTATCTTTCTTGCACACACACACACACATTTCCATATACGGGTAATCTATAAATATGAGCTCACCCATTGTTTTTTTTTTTTTAAGTGTCATAGCATCGGCCAGGACGCGAACCCGCAACCCGGGCAACTGCCTGCAAGTGCAAGGCAGTCGCGCTGACCTCTCGACCACCAATGGAAGACAGCTCATCCATTGTTTAAAAGTTATTCTTTTAAAATTACAGAAATAAAATATTATCAAATATTTAATTTAAAACAATTTGTAAATGGAACGCTACTATCTTACATCTAATAAATACTGTTATATTGTTCTAATAAAACTTACAGATAATTTTTTTAAATTTATTACTATTCCTTCCAACTTATTAATATCTTATTATTACTCTTTAAACATTAAAATAGATAATACGATAGTTATTTTAGAATACATTTAATATCACTTACAAATTGACAACTATTTCTGATATCTTTCCTTTCTTTTTTTAGAATTAAAATTATTATTTAGCATTTTTTTACCAACCTAACTCATATATCTCTTTCAAATACTTAGACATAATTCCATAATACAATAATGATTACAATCAATACAAGATTATCCTAGTTTAGTCATTAACTAATTTAATTTTCATTTTTATCATTATTATTATTTTTTTTAAATCAGACAATTTCAAACAAAAAGGTTAAGCTAAGATAACCTTTGGCTCCTTTTAGAACTAAGGGAAACTTTAGTTAGGTACAATATATATATGAAATGTTTATAATATATGCTTTTTATGACATTAAAAAAAACAGTGTACAATTGTACTTTTCTTACTGGATATTTTTGTGTTAACACTTTTTTTTTTATTTCGAAAATATACACTCGGGTACAATCTTAAAATGTCTCATGGAATGTTATGAACAGTACGTTACTTGACTCGTTACCTAATTCAAAATAACTTTATACATATATCTCGTCAACATTTACTATTTAAAACTTCAATACACTACAGTATAAAAAGTCTGTTAATTATTACTTTACAAAATCTGAACATTTCAATACTTTAAAATAGAAAAAAATCCATTGAAAACAACATTTCCATCCAATTCAAAAAAACACACCTTCTCCCCAAGCTGTAATCATTTTATAAACTGTGCGAATTCGGAAAATGTATTTGCTGTGTAAAACATACATGCTGTACTGCGACGCGACATGGCGGCTTGCAATCTGTAGCACAACAAAAAAGTTGTATTATAGAAAATGGAGGTTCGAAGGTGTCGGCCGCGCGCGAAAACAGCGCAACAAACATAAATATCTTAGTTCCACATTATATATTTATGAAAAAAAATACAACAGACCATTCATAAGATTATGTTGTAACAGGTTAAAGTTATCTTTTTTGAAAAGAATATAAAAATAAAGAATCTCTCTTAATAATTATAATTTTTAATCTATCAATTCACATAAAAGTTCTTTTATATTAAAGATAATTGGAATGTCAGTTGTGATTATGAAAAGATAAAATAATATATATTTGTTTTGCATTTGTGTTTTTTTGCACTTGAGAAGTCTGATTTGATAGAAAAATCATTGACCATAAATTTGTTATTTAATTTTGATTAGTTATTTAATTATGAATTGGTATGGTTAGTATATACATATAAAATAGAAAATTATATAACAGCATTACAAAATATTTAATATATAATGGGGCTGAAAACCATGTTGCAACTAACTATATGATTTCAATTATATGTGATCCACAGAAAAATGCAAGCAAACAAATAAAAATGTAAACAAAATAAAATCCATTAAAATTAATAAATTTTATTATATTTGAGCTACCATTTTTTTTTCTCTGAGAATTGTATACAATCAGATTTAAAAAAAGATGAAATTTTAAAATGAATTTTCTAATATGCAGTAGTCATTATCCCATGTTGGACTGCCATACATGATTATGTATATTAATAAAATTTCTTCAATGTAGGTTGAAAGCATATATATTTTATTTTTAATTCATTTTTCTTACTGTATTTGATGTGCAGCATTTTGTGTAGTAAAATATTTACTGAACATAAATTTTAGAACATATTAAAAGTTGATATTGACTTAGTAAAACCATTAAACCATTTAGAGAGATCCTAATTTCTTGATAACAAGACCACTATTATAAATAAATAAAGGGTTTTTAATTTAGAATTTTTCATTCTATATTTATTCTCCACTCCATCTCAAACAACTGACACACATGACTACATAAAGAGTGGAAGAAAATTATAGATTAAAAAATTATAAGTTCAAATCCCTCTATTTACTTATATAAGAAACATTTAGTACTTTGAATGAATAGTCTAAGACTACTATTATGTGTTTATAAGAGAAAAAAGTTATTGCAAAAATAGAATTTCATTCAGAGCATATTCAATTGTGATAAAAGTCAGCCATTCTACTATTTACTTTATTTTAAAAATAAAAATATTGGTAGTTAGTTTTTTAATTCTCATTGCTTCAATGAATGCATTCGTAAACATTCATTAAAATATATGTAAATGTGTCCTCTCAATTTATTATCACTGTTTAAAATTTTGTTTATACTATAATCTTAATTTAGATATGTATTTTTTATACATATAAAGAGCATCCATGTTATATGTGTATGTTAAAAAATACAGTACACTTGCAGTTCAAAAACAATACAATTCTATTCTAGTCGATGTTTATTAACAAAACATGAGATATTATATGTTATATATGTTTGTATGTTAATAGAACTTCCAATAAAATATAGCATAGTTCGTGGCTGTACAGTCAATATATATATATGATAGGTTAGTACTAAGTTATAAAAGATAAAGTTTGAGGTTGAGAACAGCTGATGAGAAAGCTTGATATAAAACCTATTGTGTCAATATAATAGATGATAGCTCTCATTTTAATCCTTCATTGCTTTTTGTAATAGGAATTTCACAATTCTAAAAAAAAAATTATAATATCGATTTTAAATATTTCGCTGCATAAAAGTTGGTTTATTACTAACCATTATAGTCGGATTTTATTTTATACATGTTAATAATGAATAATCATAACTTTTAAATATCTGTAATTGAAATGAAAGAAAGTAGTTACTTCTGTTTCAATTATATACACATTAAACATATTTTGCCATCCTAACCATTTGTGTGATTAAATGAAATTTGAAGAAAGTTGATAAGATTTTGAAAAATGAATTTATATATTCTAATGTAGAATTATATATATATATAATATTCTCAAAATATAAAAATTTTAAATATTTTATGAAGTACACTAAAACCTGCCATAGTACATAAGCTTAACTTTTTAACGTTATTTGAAAACTTTTTTTGGATATATATATAGTAACAAAATAAAATGTGAGCCATGAAAGAATGTTTCTGGTTTAATAATTTCTTACGAATTGCGATGTCATTTGTAACAGAATAAAATATGTCCTGAAGTTAGATGCCATTTATAACCAAATAAAAATATGGGTCATACTGTATCCTTAATCATAGCCTAATTATTGATCACCATTTGTAAAAGAATATAAATATGATTCAAGGAAGAACAATCCTAATTTAATAATGACCATGAATTGTAACATCATTTATAACAGAATGAAAATAATACAATAAACTAAAGTGGATATCAATCAATGAATAACAATTTAACATATAATTCACTAAAACAATAATAATCATCTCTGTGGTATTTATTCAAATAGCATTTAGAATAGATAGAAAATAAATAGTCATTATTTTAAGATATTCTAAAAATATGAGGTTATTTGCAATAGATTAAAAATAAATCAATAAAACCAAATATTATCTTATAAGCAACGATCTATACCTATTACATAAGCCATTTATAATAGAATAAAAATAATGACAAAAACTTAGACAAATAAACCTTAAGAATCAAAACACTGTTTATAATAACACAAACTTATATTAAACCACTAAACATCACATGACCACCATTCTTTTTGCTTACTCAAGCTGTTTACACAGAGGCAAAATTCTTCTTATAGTGGAATGACTCATTGTAAGCCATAGTAATCAATGGATGCAGGAAGGTTTGTGCATAAAACCCCTATCTATTGCCTACTCATCCAATATACCAAATTAGTTTCTAGCTTGTGACTTTCATCAGTGAGGAGTCTTGGAGTCTGGGGATATTGAATGAATAGGTAATTGATAGGGATTTTATGTGCAAACCTTTCTGCATCTTATTAATTACCCTGGCTTGCACTGAGCAGTGATACTATATGGAGAATTTTGCCTCTGTGTAAACAGCTTGTGTAAGCAAAAAAAAATAGTGGTCATGTGATGTTTAGTGGTTTAATACCAATCCTGTCCAATACTGTGATTATTACAGAATCAAATACACCAAAAAGTATTGATGCTAAACTGAGTTCAGATCTATATGATTATACAAGCTAATGACCTCGAATTAAAAACATTATTGTGTTTTCAATTTGGACTCAAAGCTTTATAGTTAGCTAATAAGGTAAAAGGTGATTGTTGGAGGGTTGCATTCATTCCTAAGATCTAGGTACAGTATTCTCAGATCCAAGGATCCTCAGTAATGAAAGCCACAAGCTAAAAACTAGTCTGGGAATATTGGATGAGTAGGCACTAGATAGAGATTTTGTGCATAAACCTTCCTGCATTCATTGATTACTCTGGCTTGCTACTGTAAAGAGGAGTATTGCCTCCACGTACACACATATTAAAAGTTAAACATTATTCATATTTAAACAAAAGGATTCATGGATGGATGAGATAATAATTTAATATGTCCTACAAATTTAAAATATCAATAATATCTAAATAAATATATGATTCACTAATTGGTTTCTAAGTATAACTAAATAAAACTCAACCATGCTATCCAATAATACACATATATTATTATTAATTAAGTCAATTATAATAAGATTAAATACTTAATAATAGTAAAAAATCAATTAACCTAACATCAATTTCACCAACTTCCAATACTATAAAATTATAAAATAAAATCATCCTATTAGATAATATTAAAATTTATAATATCTAATCACATCAATATATAAAATAAATGATAGATTCCTATTTGATGCTTATTCAAATACTATGGAGAAATCACATTCAACTATTCTTCAATTTAATAAAGTTAAGTTGTTAAAACTTTAGATTATAATTATCAAAATATATGAAAGATTATTAGTGTTTATAATAATCAAATATTAATATTAAAATTTAATATCTAAACTGAATTTACAATTTGCATCAATGAATTTTAAATACAATTAAGGCAAATTACTCTAATTTGTAACAGAATAAAAATTATTATTATGATCTTTATGGCTGAATATTGACTTAACATATAATATACACCCTAATTAATAGTAGTTTAAAATAAAATTAACAAATATCTAATTGCAATTACCTTTACTCATCTTGAATAATTATCATATTTGTACCTTTATTAATCATTAAATCAATTCAGATGTAATTTCTATCTTAATATAATTGTTACTTATAACTAACAATATAATTACAATAAGCTTCTACTTATTTATATACATTTAAGAATGTCAAATCAGTTAATTTATTACTGTATAAAAATATATACCTGACAAATAATAAACATTAAATTCAATACAAAAAAATGATATGTAATTATAGTCTCTTACTCATCCTGTGGTTGAACTTTAAATCTTTTTGTAATCCTTCAAATGAATTATGTGGTATAATCAATTTATGAATAGTATCCTATCTAAGTACCATTAACCAATAAATTTGCATTGTAGAATTAAATGACAACCAAACAAGTTTGCTTATTTTAAATTAATTAAACATTTATTAACAAATTTGGAATAGTTTCTCAATGGACATTAATTCTTTTAAATTAAATAGGTGATTGTATGCCAAATTTCATCTATAAAATGTTAAAATTAAAGTGTATATTTATGTAGCATAAATGTGTTGTTATACATATGCACTTTTCAACATAGTAGAGAGTTCAGAACATAATTAATCTTTATATAAAAATAGTTAATTGAAATAAAATATATATTAAAGATGAATCTACTTATTCATGAAACAAAAATAAATAAAAAAGAGAATAAAACAAAAATAAATATTTGAAATTAATTTGTAGTCAACAAATAAATAGATAAATCTTTTTAAATTATAATTATAATTATGAAGCTATACAATATAAATTTGAATTTTGAAAAATATAACCCTCTTATATTTTATATAACTGTTAATGTAAATCCTTACCTAACTTAAATTATACTACCATTTATATCGTATATAATTATATATATATAAAATAATAATAATAATAATAATAATAATAATAGCAAATGCCTGATTAATTGTCCACAAATATGACATTTCCAACACAGTACTATAATTCTGTCTATTTCTTGAACCATGATCCAGCAATATTTTGTTATTTCAGAAAAAATAGAAATACCATGGAAAGTTTTAGCTTCAAAGCACATTTTGATTTTTTTTAAGATATCCAAAATATTTTTTCATGTAGCATGTATTTGGTTTATGTGACATTATATGTGAACAAGCATTGGATTATATCTTTTCCTTTAACTCTTTTCCAGGTTTCTCCAGTTTAAACAGTGATGGCTTCAACTCACTCGAATTCCATCATTTTTAATGCTATGGTATAAGTTTTAATGGTCTTTTTAAACCTTAAACAAAGTTCCATAAGATGCTGCCCTCTCTTAAATTATTTTACAAGTAAAAAATCAATAATATTCAAATTTTAGGTTAACAATGGACGCAGTCCATTCTTGATGCTGATTGATTGTTAACCATAGAGAACAAAGAAAAACACTTGTCAATAATTTTTACCACTATGATTTCTTTTGTTTCATTTTGAAAGTGATAAATGGATGTTTTAGACCATTTTAAAAGTATTTTTTGACATATTATAAATTATTTTGATAAAGTATGCTAAAAATAAAATTATTATAGAAAAATAGATAAAATTTTAGTAAAAATTATTTACTTTTCCACAACATATAATTGAGAAAGAAATCACTGATGTCAGCAATACTTTTTAGTTGGTTACTAACGTTCATTTTAGATTTGTTTTAGATTTGCCACTATTGAATATTTTAATAATTATAAATAAAAATTTATTTTTGAAAAAGCTTTTGTTCACTTTCATAAACTAACAAATTATTAATATACTTTTTACAAATGAAATTAAAGTGAATATAATATTAAAAGATGAATATATTTGGTTGTCATCGATGAGCAGATATATCCCACTGGATGGCACTGTTTTTGTGCTAAAACACATAATGCCATTTCCGAGGCCAGCACCTTCGAACCTGAATTTTCTATAATACAACTTTTTTGTTGTGCTACAGATTTCAGGCCACTATGTTGCATCATAGTACAGCATGTATGTTTTACACAGCAAATACATTTTCCCAATTTGCACAGTTTATAAAATGATTATGGCTTGGGGAGAGGGTGTTTTTTTTAATTGGATGGAAATGTTGTTTTCCTTGGATTTTTTATTTTAAAGTATTGAAATGTTCAGATTTTGTAAAGTAATAATTAACAGACTTTTTACACTGTAGTGTATTGAAGTTTTAAGTAGTAAATGTTGATGAGATATATGTATAAAGTTATTTGGAATTAGGTAATGAGTCAAGTAATGTACTGTTCGTAACATTCCACGAGACATTTACCATGTGTATATTTTTGAAGTAAAAAAAAAAAGCGTTAACACAAAAATATCCAGTAAGAAAAGTACAATTGTACACTGTTTTTTTAAATGTCATAAAACGCATATATTATAAACATTATATATATATATATTTGTCATTGTTTAAAAAAGTTTTAGTTTCTTTTCTCTGACTACTGTTATTCTTTGTTGAATATAGTTTACGTTTATTGTTATCATTTATTTTATAGATGTTAGTAAAAAAAAATATTTACAAAAATACGATTTTGATATTTTTTATTTTAACCATAAACTTTAACCCTAAAGCTAACCCTAAAGCTAACCCTAATCCTAACCCTAAAACTAACCCTAAACATAAACGTAACAAGTTTTACTTTTAGTTATCATTCTATTTGAAATAAAAACTAGCGGTAAACAACAACAAAAAAAGCCATAACCCCAGTAAAAAAATCTCTGATAGAAAATTGATTTTTTCTAATAAAAAGAAAACTAAAAAAGATGAATCAAATTATAATTTGTTTATTTTATTTTACATTTATTATTATCATTTAATTTGTATACGTTAATAAAAAATAATATTTAAAATTAAGTAATATTTAAAAAAGACGATTTTCTTTTTGTTTTTATTTTTGCATTACAAATAACACATCAAAATGATTATAATTAATGGCTCGTGAATGATCATATTTTATAATTTTAGCATGATAACTATGCCATTGAGTGGGATTTAGCAGCTATTCTATGACAACCATATATTTTTATGGCTGAGTTTGTGAATTGACCAATTAAAAGTTTAGAGTTTTACCTCATTTGGCCAATAAAATTAATTGTCACCATAGGGGTTAACAAATATTTGATTTATAAAACATTACAAGTTAACAGACACTAGTTTCATCCATGGCAATGCAATGGAAATTGAGCCAATTTTCATCTTGTGTGTAGATAATTCATCAGTCTCATAAAATTGTACTGGCAAGTAAATGTAATCCTTGTGTACATTTTCTGTTGTTAGCATTTAGATCTCATCATTAAAAAATATGTAATGTCCATTTTTAACAACAAAGAAATATTTTGATGGTTTCTAAGCACTATGAATTAATTTTCATTCTTTTAACAAATTATCACTCTTCACAAATGCTTGATGAATTTGTCCAATTAATGGACAAACACTGTTACTTTCAGCCCATCATTCTATCCATTTAATAATTATATACTTTTAAAAATAAATAAAAATATCATATGAAGGAATTTAAGTTTACTTCTATTGAAGCCAAGATATGAGAGAACTAGTTTAAACTGTTTAGTTCTATTTATTAATTTTTCAGTTGATAACATAGAAACTATAGCAATGCTCTGCATAACCACTTTGGTCAATTTCATCCAGTGTTCCATAAATAAAAATCTTATTACACAATAATAATAACAAATAAAAATAAATATTTTATAAATCTTACACATAATAGATAATATTTACATTAAAAAATACAAATAATATTCTTTTAATTCAACACAAACTACAATAATTTATACTATATTCTTACCATACTACACTGGAAATATATTTTTATACATATGTTTTCAATATAATATTATACAAATGAAATAACAATCATATTTAAGACCATACATACTTCAATGTATTGTTTGTAATCTACTTTTGTGAATGCAGTAACAAAAATATATATAATAAAGGAAAATAATAATTTCATTAAGGGTATAAACTTTATTATATACATGTTCATTTTTAAAATGCATAAAGTCAATTTACAAAATTTTATATTAGAATTAATAATAAACATTTTCTCCAGTATTATTGTTGTCATAGCAACATATTCCAATTCTCCCCAGGCTAATTAATACATTCACTATTAAAATCAAACAAAAAAAATTTTACACTTGACATTATGTCACATATTGAAATTTATTTCAAATTTTCAGTAGGTACAATATACAAATTAACTACTCAATTACAAATTATTGAACATTTAAAATTATGAATGATGAGTCTACAATTACAAAGCAATTATTATATGTAAATATTGGAATACTTTATTGTCTACTTTCTCTGACAGGTTTAAATCTAGCAAGAATATGAGATTTTTTTCATCAACTATATGAGAATTTTCAAGCAAATGTATGATGATTTTTGAGATGTTTGGCTCATTACCAATCTATCTAGTTACTAAATTGTTGGCAGTACATGTATATCTTGAAATTTAAAAAATGTTCAAATAACCCTCCTAAATGTTATATTTTTTAATAACACCCTCTGTGAATTAATATAAAGTCTGAACTTCAAACAGCATGACTCCAAAGGATATAAAATTTTTGTATTTGAATTTTCAGCTATGCATTGGGATATTATTTAAATTTTTTTATTTAAAGTTAAATCAGAAAAAAAAACTGGTAAAAGTCTCAGTCTAATCTTTTAACATATGTTAGCCTGTTAAGTAATAATTAATAATATAAATAATGAGATAGTTTGTTAATTGAAGTTTATATGAAGTTCAAATATGAAAAGTAATGACTTGATCAACAAATCACTGATCTTCAACTCTACAGTGGATCACTACCCTAAACCAGGTAATCTTTTCATCACTCTATTTGAAGAATTTAAGAGATCATATTTAAATATTTTTCAAAAGAATGTAATGTGAGAAAGATCATGTGACCTACAAAAATTTAATTAGTGATTGATTATAACACCCGAGGTAATTTTGTTTTACTTAGCTGAAATTTGATCTAGGAATTTAAACCCTATCACCTTATCACGGTCTAAATTGCACAGGACATTTTCATTTGTTAATATCAAGTAAATATTTTCAAAGCATCTTTAACTATTATCTGCTATTACAACATCATTCCATTTTATTTTGAATCTACTTTTTATTTTCTAAAATAGTAGAGTCATTTAGGATTATTCTTGATTGCCCATTTCATCATCATTAGTAAAATGACTCAATTTTTAAATGATACCAACACAACAATAAATCTACACGAATTGAATTTCTTTTGGTTTTCAAAGGATTCGTAATAAAATCCAAATATATATTTTGATATGTTTTATACTTCATCTTTATGGGTTTCTTATTAAAAGTTTGACTACATTAGAAATATTTGTATCATCTATTTATTAAATATGATAAAATACTTTAGGGTAGTCAATTAAAGTTAAAATTAAATGAATGATAAACTTACTGAGTCTACCTATTAACAGCTTAAATAGATGAGTATTTTAACTTTTGACTCCATAATTTTAATATTTGACAATTAAATAAGATAGTGGTTGTTATCAAAGTGTAAATAAATCTTCAAAATTTTAAGTAGTGTAAGATGGTTTTATCATGAGTAATTAACTTTGGAACATTTTTTTCATTTTTTGACATAAAAGTATAATTAATAATTGTGGTAAAAACATTAAAGATAAATCATCAAACAAAGTTTAAACAATCCAGGAAATAAAATTGCCATTATTAAAACATCAATTTCAACATTACATTAAGGTAACTAAACTACAAGCTGTTCAATACGATCACTTTACGGATTAAAACAAAACTGCGGGACCAACATTAATATTTCAATGCAAAACAGAACACATTTTAAAGTATGATAGAATTAAGATATAGTTTTATGATATTAAATACTTAAATACCATGAAAAAATATTCTGAGGCCAGAGTTGAAATCGACTATAAATTAAAACACTCTAAATATTAATTAATTAATAATAATTAAATCGTTACATTATAATCTAAAAATGCACAAAACTAAACTGGACATAATACATAAATTACCTTCACTTATGTTAGAACCATCTATTTAAAGTATGAGTAATCACTAGATCTCAGATAGCATAGTAATGAAAACTTCATCCTTATATCAGTTTCTAGTTTTTGCGTTTGTTAGTGAAGATTAATATTCTAAGCTCAAACTAACGTGCTTATGCATTTAGTAACCACCTTTACTTTATTATACTATTCAAGATAATGATCTGAAATTGAATAAAAAACTCTAAGATTTAAACCCAGACTAATTTGTTTGCATGATCATGTAAATCAGACACTAACTCAGTTTCTAAATATTTTAGAGACCTCAGTTTTGTGTCAACTATAAACACTTTCTAAAATATATATAAACTGATAATATCGGATGTATACTAATATGCAAGCAAGTTAACCTGCATTTAAAACCTTAGTGTTTTTTTAAATTTCAGGATAATAGCTTGAATTGCATAAAGGAGTAAAAAGTGGTTGTTAGATACATAAATATATTAGTTCCAGATTTGGATCATATCTTTACTTATAAAGCCAAAACCATGAATTGATCTGGAGATATTTTATAACACTATATCACTTTGTGTCTATTGATGATTCAAGCTTACAATAGATGCTCTAAAGTAGTGTAAAGATAACAGCTCTTGAATGATTATGAGTAAGCATAAGACAAAGTCATGTCAAAACGAGGGCAGTTTTGTATTTAGTATTAAAAATGGGTGAGCTTTGCATATTGCATTAGGATACTAACATTAAACTCATAACCAGCTGAATAATTAGTAGCAAGGTATAAAATTATCATTCTGACAGCTCTGGTGTTTAATTATTTTAGTGCAATATCAAATTTTGATAAGTTCATTTGACAATAATTAATTTATAGATTATGCTCACTTTATTTTTGTGCATCCCTTGGAATATAGTAAATAATATAAAATGTAAATTAAAGACAAATTAAAAACAATTGTAATTTAATCAATAGTCTCAATTTTTTTAAAGCCCCCCCCCCCCCCCAGATAGCAGTAAGTAGTAAAAGACTAAGAATGATGGAGAAATATTTTTATTCATTTTGCTTTTGTATTATTGTACTAGTATTAAATAGACTACCTTAGAGCAAAGACCTCTGCAGAATTTTTCCATAGATGAATAGTGAAGATCTTATTCACAGAGTTGATCAACTGACAAATTGTGAGAGTTTTTATTTACCATCCATTATTTAGTGGAATAATAGAAAGACAAATTGAAGCTCATATTTACCACTTATGGTGTTCGAATGTGACATGATCAACCAAGCTATATAAACTATTTGATTGTTTAATGAATGATTGATACTCCTTAGTTAGTTACTGAAAATTTTTTGATTTATTCACTCTGCATGGTTTAAGGTCAGTAGTACAGTGATCGATAGAAGCTTAACTCTATCTGTTCTGTCGCTCAAACATCACATGATCTTTCAAGATACACACATTTTTGATTGTATATTTAATGATTGGTTTAGTTGGTGAAACTAATAAAATGATGGCTAGAAGTTCAACTCTGTCGCACTCGAATTTCACAAATTTTTCCAAGATAATAACTAGATGTCCATTTATTTGACAACAATTGGATACTGGAAGAATTAAATACTAAACAAAAATCCTAAAACTTCTAGAAAATTCTTAATTACCTAAAAAAACTTTTCATATTTTTTCTTAATTTAAACTCTGTCGCATAGACATATTACAATAATTAACTAACCATCAGATCGCAATATTTTTTTTAGTTATTATATATACCAGTGCAAATTGACTAAATCTAAACTAGTTTTCTAAGAAAATAATAAAATAGTCGATTTATAATTTAAAAAATAAAAAAAAACAAAAAGTTTTTAATATTTAAATTGAATAGAAATGTTTTACAACAAATGTTTTACTTCTAAGCTTTAGCTTATTGGATTAAAAAAATCAGGTTGCTAGTTATCTGGAAAATTACTAGACTGTGTTTATACACCCATATTCCCACATGAGCATGTACGCACTCGCACATATACATATATATGTCCTTACATGGAATTTATAGTATTTACCCTTTTAAAAGTATACATTTAATATAATTAATATTTTGTAAAAACTACTTACATTCCATCTTTAATTATCTAACGATTATCATCAAAAATATACGTTGAACGTGCCATGCTTTTAAACAATAAGCAAATATTTTGTATCTCTTTTTATACAAATAACAAAATCTAATACAAATTTACAAGTTTTATTCGCGAGTTATCAGTCTATTAAGAATCATTTTTCTCGCCGAAGTTTGATTTTCTATTGCATCCATTAAGCATCGGCCGAGGAAAAACATATTTTTAATATAATTAAAACTTTTGTTAAGCAGATAAAAGTTCTAACTTAGTACGAGATTTTATTGCTTATAGTATATTGTTATGAGGATTTCTTACAATTATAAGTATACATTAATAGCCGTTGGCAATCTTCTGTAAAGAAGACTTCTTCAAATCCCTCCATATATATAACATAGTGAAGAAAAGCATTATTCACTAATCCAAGGGATGACAATATTTTTATCATTTTTTTAAATTTCTAGCTAAAAATAGTTAGATATCCAAATACGGGTCAATCATTGTATGGTTAGCAGAGCTGACTACGAACAAATATTGAAAAAAAAAATTATAAGTTTGCAAGAAAGTTCGCAATTTTCAGAACAAAAATTCCACGTTCCACCTGGATAAGGTACTAATCACTCCACAATAAGGCATTTCATATATATATATATTAAACTGAAGCGATATAACTGTTTAAAATGCCGTCTGCAAATTATAAAATATTTTATACATAGATATATTGATAAAAAATCGGCTATCTCTACAGCATATATGTATCAATTCAGTTGTCATCGTCACCTACTATAATGACACTTTGAAGTGTTTATTTGATTTCGATTTATATTATTTAAGGTGCCACTAATTTGTATATATATATACACACACCCATAAAAATCCACAATAATGTTAAATGAAAAAATATATAAAGATTATCTTACTCAATATTGATTTGATATGTGAAATAGTATCTATAGCTGTATTTTTATATTGGACTATGTCCATCATCTAATATGTGTGTTGAATGTCTTTAGAAAAGTTTAATTTTATTTAAATATTTCCAATGCATTCAACTGTTAGTAACAGCAAACAATTGTTAGTAATATCACGCCAAACAGGTTAGTATATGCACTAACTGTTAGTAATATCACAGCAAACAGGTTAGTATATGCACACCGTTTTGAGAGGTATTTTTCTCCTCTCTTCTTCAGGTGTTGCTGGTCTGACCAGTGACAGTACTAGCACAGAATTCGAACCTGGGTCTTTAGATTCTGGATTATTGAATTTTAAGGTAACAAAGGTACAAAGAAGAAAATTTAAAGAAGTTTCTCACATGACAATGGCAAAAAATCCCACAAGCCAACCTAATGTGATTATACATAATGTATGGAAACCACTAATCAACTTTGCTCTGAGGAAAAAGTGGAGAAATCAGGAGGGACCTCATAGATAAGTATATGAAATTACTACATACTGTTGCTTTTGGCAGGATGGCTCAGTTGGTTAGAGCATTACCTTAAAATTCAATAATCAAGAATCTAAGGACTCAGGTTCGAATCCCATGCTAGTACTGTCACTGGTCAGGCCAGAAACACCTGAAGAAGAGGGGAGAAAAATACTTCTCAAAACGTTGTGCATATACTAACCTGTTTTCTGTGATATTTACTAACAGTTAGTGCATATACTAACCTACTTGCTACAGTTGAATGCATTTGGAATAATTAAATAAAATTAAACTTTTCTAAAGACATTCAAGACACATATTAGATTATGGAAATAGTCCAATATAAAAATACAGCTAGAATACCATCATCACAAACCTTCAGAAAAACACTAAGTATCTATAGTTCTTTGTATATTTTCTCCAATTATCACCATGCTTCAATATTTCTATATATGTTAACTTTTTGGGCAGGTGAGTATTTAGGTGTTAAAATAAATGTTTATTCATCCTTTATAATTTTAAATAAATAATATTTATCAAACCAGAGGTAACTGAAAGAGTAGTTTGTGTTTATGCCAAACTATATGTCAATGACAGTATAAAATTAATATACTATATTTTTTATTTAATTATCTTTTGAAAATAAAGCTGTTATATTTCTATGCATTTTTCACTTTAACATGTTTTAGTCAGTTAGGGTTACATTTAATAATAACCATATAAATACAATATTGCTAATGTTATTTATCTATGTCCTCTAAAGAAATTTTCTGATGTTTCAAATAAAAATGTTTGATAAAAAGTGATGGTTTTGACATTCAAACTTGACCGTATTATATCTTAGAAAGTCAGTTAAGACTTCAACAAATCTCTATCAAATATACTTACAATAATTAATACGATATTAAAGCTTGAAAACAAATTTAGTGGTAGTTTATATAAGTTTAGTGTTATTAAACAAGGTAGAGCCTTTATATAAACTAATTTTAACTAATTTTACATTTAAACGAACATTTAAATATGTAATTAATAAATTAAATACCATAAATATGTAAGGATGCTAAATTTATTTATGCTCTCTAAAAAAGAAATTTCTGATATTTCAAGTTGTAATGTTTGATTAAAAAAGTCAACCAATTTCTTGTTAGGCATATATTTTTATCAATCAAACTTGACACCATCAGTAATTTGGTAAATCAGTTGAAACTTCAACAAATATAAAATAACAATCTTTAGTAAATATCTTGAAACATTCAACATAAAGTTCTTGAAGCATGGGAAAATTTTATAAAGAGCATAAATAAATAACATTAGTAACATTCGTATTTATGTGCTATTTAATTAATTACTTATATATATATATATATATATATATAGTATTAATATAAATAGCACATATATATATATATATATATATAAACATTACAAGCATAAAGCTAAACTAGTCAATATAAAATCAAAACTACCCCAAATCCAAAATTAAACCAGACCAGCATAAAAATAATATTAAAACACAACCTAAGGTTTCACTGCTACAAGCAGACTTCTCAAGTGTAAAGAACTACCAAAAACTACACAATATATATAATATTAAAAACTACCCACAAATCCATTCACTTCCCATCCACCCTTAATATTAAAAGAACTCTTAAATAAGTTAACTGCTTCAGAATAATAAATTTTCAATAATAAAGACTCTTTAATTTTTTTTTTTGATTTCATTTCTCTCAAAGAAGACAACCTTAGCTTCATCAAAATCAATAGTGTGGCCTGTATCTTTTTCATGGACATACAAAGCAGAACTAAGTAGAGTTAAAAATAAATATCTTAGTTCTGCTTTGTATGTCCATGAAAAAGATACAGACCACACTATTGATTTTGATGAAGCTAAGGTTGTCTTCTTTGAGAGAAATGAAATCAAAAGAAAAATTAAAGAGTCTTTATTATTGAAAATTTATTATTCTGAAGCAATTAACTTATTTAAGAGTTCTTTTAATATTAAGGGTGAATGGGAAGTGAAAGGATTTGTGGGTAGTTTTTAATATTATATATATTGTGTAGTTTTTGGTAGTTCTTTAAACTTGAGAAGTTTGCTTGTAGCAGTGAAACCTTAGGTTGTGTTTTAATATTATTTTTATGCTGGTCTGGTTTAATTTTGGATTTGGGATAATTTTGATTTTATATATATATAATGTGAAATTTACCAAATCTATTTTAAATAATAATTGAACTACCTTCTAGCCGCCAAGTTCGATAATTTTTACAATAAGAGAGTGGACATCTCTTAATGTATTTTAGATCTTTTTATGTACTGTTATCTAGAAAAATAACAGCCAAAGTGCTAATTTAAATCAGTCTTTCTATCTTTTTTTAAAACGTAAATTGATCTTTAAATAACTGATATTAAATCTATAGAGTGGAGATATTTCACTCACTTTTAAATCTCTATAATAAATTAGCAGATTTAGAAGTGGGTGAAATATCTCCATTCTATAGATTTAAAATCAGTTATTTAAAGATCAATTTACATTAAAAAAGATAGAAAGACTGTTTTAAATTAGCACTCTGGTTCTTATTGTTCTATATAACTGTATATAACATGATCTAAAATACATTAAGAGGTGTCCATTCTCTTATTGTAAAAAGTTATCAAACTTGGCAGCTAGAGGTCAGTTCAATTATTATTTGCAATAGAGTTGGTAAATTTTACTTGACATTATATTTATTCATTATTAAAATATTATTTATTATATATATATAATGTAGAAATTGGTGAGTGGTCTGTATTTATATAATTGATATATAAAAAATTAATTAGCTTAAAAAATTAAGAATTATTATATATAAATTCTTATTTTAGAATCATCATATTTTGACTATTTTATAACCTATATTTTAATGATTTTGGGTAACTTCACATTTATTTTCATGTAGATTTTGACATTTTAGGCCTTACAATGTGACTGTTATTGCTCATCCTCTCTATGTTGTTTTAAACCCATATATAAACTTATAGAGCAGTTTGTGAGAGATTGTAGCTTTCATTTCCCCCAAGTAGTAATTTTAAATATATTAATTGGGAAAAAATCTAATGATGCCAGCATAATATGAAACTTTTACCTAGTTGCTAGTACTCTATCTAACATAAAAAAGCCACAAATAGGTGGCTTAGATGTCAATAGAAATGAGAATTGATTGGCTGAGTGTCTTAGCTCAAGACTAAATAACTAAATACCATAAATTCATAAAGAAAAAATGTAATTTTCAGTAATTTGTTTACAAATTAAAGGTTATGATGCAATATTTTAATAAAATACATATTTTAAACTAAAAACTATATCTCTAATAGAAGATTATCTTTGAAAACAATCAATTTTTTAAAAAGACAATTCTTAAAAAGTTTTTTACAGCAACCAGAAGCAGTTTCTACAATTAAATGGCTTTTGTCAAAATGGTAAATAAAATATTATTTAAAATTTTATTAATAATGAATCTTTTTCTTTCTTTGATGATAACTAATTCTAAGTATAACCTGTTTTTAATAGCATAAATTTAAGAATCTAATATTTCCTTGTTCTAACTTTTTGAATAGATAAATTATATCAAATGATGACATACACCATAGTTATAGGTAAGTTTAGAAATATATTTTTATATTTAAAAACGTTTATTTTTAAAATTTCTATCACTAGAAAGCTTATATTTGTCAGCAATAAAGTGAAAATTATTTAGTATATTATAGAAAAAAAATGTTTAATTGTAAAAATAAAATGTTCAAATATGGAGGAATATTTAACCTAAGACTCACTAGATCCTATATCAAAATAGACAGGAGTTTTCAAATTAATAGATTATGTACATTTAGATAGGTAATTTTTATACCATTGCAAAAATATAGTTTAATCAAACTTTTCATAAATTTTACTAAAGAAATTTTTTTTTTAACATTCAGTTTTGTTTTTGAACTTTCAATTTAAAATTTAAAAATAGAGCTCTTGTTACTAATGATATTGACTGTTAAAATTAATTAAATGTTTGCCATGAAAAAATTAATTGCTTTTCTTAGCTAAATTCTTTAAGATATTTAAGATAAACTTTAGCAATTTTAATAAAATTTTGAGCTATACCAATTGCTTATATTATCTGCATGCCAATATATCACCATCACTATTGCCAGGAATTAATTTCTAAGAAGAAAGGAGAATGTTTATTTATTTATATTTTAAAAAAAAAAACAATTGTTTATTATTTCTTTTTATTTTAATCATATGCTTAATATTATTAATTTTATTTTAAAAAAAGTAAAAAAAAAGTTTTAGCTCTCAAAGTTTAAAAGGAAATCAAAGTTAAAGATCAACTGAAGATGTATTGTTCATATTAATTTAATGATAAAAATTAATATGCTAAACTCAGAACATTTTTGACTTAATATTTTACATTTGCCTTCATTATTAAATTTTATACTTTGTTCTGAATTTGCAAATAAGTATATTTAATTTTTATTACTAAATCTGACTTTGCATGTTTTTACTTAGTTAAGATTTTTTAAAACTTATTGATGCTTATTATAAAAACTGACTTAATTTGTCTCACATTATATAAAAATGACCTTATAATACAGTTGAGGTTAGAAGATATAAAGTTCTGAAGAAGATTTCTGGGGCAATTGAAACTGTAAACGGTAAGAAAGGATGATAAATAAAGCATTGTGTTTCAGAAGTAAAGTACTTGGACAATTTAGTATTATATGGTGTATATTTAGTAATGCAATAAGAAAGAGTAGTTATTATATAAAAATTCTGAGATGATACTCTATTGTGGAAGATAATGAGTGATGGAGGGATGAGATAGGTGTTATGGAGTATTTAATGTAATCAGACACTCAATCCAATTTCATGCTCACTCAGAACATGCACATGTTTTGAGATTATACACTTACATAACATATAGAAGACTTAATACACTAAGATGACAATAAATAGAAGATTTATTATACTAAAATGACATAAATTCAACTTATAATAAGATATATTTTAATGTATATTTTTATTATTTATATTTATTAATATTTTTGCTAAATTCAAACTTACATATTGGTAATATATAAAACATTTAATTTGATTTAAATGATTTAAATGCAGTTTGTATTTAATAAAATGTACCTCTCTGCATTGATGTCTCCATTCACTGGCAATCATTGCCATTAAAACACAGTGAATTAACTTAATAGCATTATTACTATTTATTGTATATATAATGATACCATTATATGAGCTAGTTATAGAGCAAATATGGAAACAAAGTCTTTAATGAAATCAAGAGAAAAAAGGCCTCAAAATAAAAGTAGAAAAAAACCATGTATTAAAAAACAACAAACAAATAAAAAAGATTACATTTTTATGGAAATATTAGAAGTTATTGCTGATTTTGTATAATATATCAAATCATGAAATGTAATATAGGAAAATGAAAATAAATTATTTAAACAATGCATATGTGTGTGTATATATATTGTAACCTTATCATGCTGTCCACATTGGTCGCCATAATCCCCCCTTGTATCCTTATCCACTAATCTAACCAGTCATAAATGAATCATGCTGCAGATTTTTAGGGTGACTAAATCCTCATATGTAACTTATCATACTCATCTAGCTAGTCCAATTTCACATTTGGGAACCATATCTTCCTCTGCAACCTTCCTAGCTACAACCAGTCTAGAATATAAGCCTAAAATAAATGTTAAACTAAAGAAATGATTTCTTTATTGACTAAGCTTGCATGAAACTATAAACTTAGAGAAGATTACAAGGTGATTAATAACTTCTGGTCAAAGTAGCTTCAAAATCCACAAACAAGCAAACAAACAAAAGGTTATGAAATAAACTTAATATTTATTAAACCAATAAATAAATAATAATTAGATCGATGGAATGAATGTGAAATTAAAATATAAATTAGGCAATAAGTAAATTAAGATAGAGATGACTGAATGGATGATGAAAATAAATAAAAATTAAATAATAAAATGAAATGAGTCTGATAATGAAGAGAAAAGAATGAATATGTATCAGAATAATGAATGTTTAAGATGATTAAGATGATAATGGAATAAGAGCTAATGAATGATGAGTTAATTAGGATAAGGAATTAGGATGAAAGAAGAATAAAAAAATTGAAATGACAGATGAGAAAAATGATGATGATGATGAAAGATGATGTCCAGAACTCTAAATTTGATATTAAATTAAATGATAATGTGACAACTAAATCAAATACGGATTCCAAGCTTAACAAAACAGAATATTCACCATAAAGTCAAAATAAGCTATACATTTCAGATAAAAGAAGCAATTGATACTTTAAACTTTGGTTGACTTTTATAAAATAGTGAATGTAACATAACTCTAATCCAACTATAATAAACAACTAAATATAAAATTTACCATAAACTCAGATTCTACATTGCAAATTAATATAACTTATTTTTCTCAGGGTTCACATAACTTAAAGATTGTTAGACAAGATATACGTCAGTGAGAGGGATTTTGCCACTACCCAAATATAACTCACAAAATGGCACTTGATACAAAATCAAATTAACAAACAATATTTAGTAATTTCAAAGAAACTTCATAAATTCCCTAACTATGATAAACTCTAAGCTTCAGTAAGCAGGAATAATTTTTCAATAGCTAAACACAATAATTTACTAACTTTCTTTTCTCAATTAAATATTAACAATGTGATCAAGATCAGTGAATGATAGATCTGCGGGTTCAAATAAATTGATTAAACCAATATTAAGTGTTTAATCTTTTTAGTATATCACTTAAAATAATATGCACTCTAGGTTAATAATATTTTGGTTATTAAATAATGATGCCCTAGATATACTCATAAATTATAGGGCTTGACAAAATTATTCTGATATACCTATATACAGTGACTTTTACAATATTGATTGATGATGACTTCCATATAATCATAGGATATGTCGATAGCAATAACAATAATAATGTGTGTGTGTGTTGATTAGCAATAAGACCACTGACAACTAAATAAATTGTTAACACAACAAGATTTATTTACATTATTTACATTTTAAAAAAAAAAATCATCCCTTTCCCCTTATTTTTATTTTTTTGAGTTTTTATAAAAAAAAATTTTTAATTTTTTTTCATATATAGATTTTGTTAATGGGAAAAAGGATTTCTTTTTTTTTTTCCTAAATAATTATTTTTTTTTTTTTGGGAAGATATTATTTTTTTATTAAACTCCAAAAGTGTTTACACAATTAGGGAAGGGGGTTTTGAAGTATACATTATTTACATTATTTCAGACACATTGCATGAAACAAGATAAATCCATTAACTAAAATCAGGGATGGAAATTAATTATGTAGTAACTAATGACAAACTAATATAGTGATATTCATAATATCACTATTATTCTGGGCTATATTTCTATTATTATTCTATCTTATAGAATAAGATAGTTACCTTCTTTAACCTAACTTAGCACTTAAATTATAAAACAAAATGAACTTAGGTTTTTTTTGGATATACACAACTTTTTAAATGAAAAAACTTTAAGTTATAATTTAGTATATTAAACTATAGCTATTTGATTTATTAGAATATAATAAGGGCAATTATCATATTCAGTACAATTCTTACTTTATTATCATATACTATAAAACAAAAATTCATTGTATTGATGTGGGACAGATATTATAAGTTAAATGCACACATGACACCAAAACATTGCCTATGTCTACAACCTAATCATTTAATAGTTAACTGATCTTATCAATCCATCTGTGAATCACTACTTGATGAAGACCAATCCACACTGTCCATTACACTGCCTGCTCTTTTATATAGAAGTTATACAAACACTAGTAAGTTTTTGGTTGGTTTGTTCATACACTGATGAACAACATCAATAAAGACACTATTCTAATTAGACAAACACTATAGCTAGACCAGTGTCCCTTAATCTAACTTTATTTTATTCTTGCTATTTGATTTTGAAATCCTAAACTTCACCATACACAGTGGAAAACTAACTCTATAACTTCATGAGGGATCTAACAATAAATGGAGGCTCTACAAAACAACATGATAGTTGTATAATAACATGGCCAATTCCAATACCTTCATAGGTATAAAAGTTCAGGCAGTTCCTCATCATGGAAAAATAGAATTCAGACCATGGGGATCATCCTTTTTTATGATTAATTATGCTCTAAGCACTAACTATTAATTAGCCTTGACAATATCATCCTCTAATTTAATAAGCAATGGGGAATTTTTCTTCAGCCCATGCACAATATTGATATTCTTATATTTGATGCCATTATACCTGGAACAAACTTATCAGCTAAAAGCTGTCACAAATTCTGATCAATACAGTAGCAAGGTAAAACAACACTAATAATAAAAGTGGAAACATAAATATTCCATTACACAATGCAGAGACTATTAATGTTTTATAGACAAACCACCAACATATAAGTAAGATGATCATTAATTATTTAAGATAATAATTATATTTTATTATAGCAAGCCATGTACATGTAAACAATGAAGACCAACCTAAATTTTGTATTTAAAATGGACATTTTCCTTCATAGGCAAAATTAAAAAATAAATAAAATGCTTATTAAATTATTTCATATAATAGAACAATTGGGTCATTATGTGTATAATTTTGACAAGATTTAGTCTTTTTGTTCCCCTTCAATATAATATTAAAATTTATTTTAGCAGTGCGAGAGATAAATATTTCTCTCTCTTTCCAGATAAATGATATTTAATATTATGCTTTCCCTTAATTAGTCAAATAACAAAAATATGGGTAATAAATGTATATATCTTTATACACATCTACATCCTTACTAAGCATATTTTATACTATGATATATATAAATAAAAATAATCCCTGAATAATACATAAAAGAAAAAGAAAAAAAAAGTATTACAATATTAAACATAGTAATAACAAAAATAAGTGAACATTTTCTCCCATTAGATTTATCTTAGTAGTTGAAGTTTGATCCATTCTTATGAGCAAAAATGACAAGAAAACGTATATTATAAGCAAATATTCCTAAGTAAATATATATATTTGGATTATCCTGTTCAATATTAGCATATTCAGACCAAATCTAAATACTTTCCAAAGGCAATAAAAATCATTTGTTGGTTTATGTACTGGTGTCAATATAGCAAGACGATATTTAAATGCTTTCCAAAGGCAATAAAATTAAAATAGGTTTATTACAATCTTTAAAACAAACTTTTTAAAATCATTTATGGATTTTGTTTACTTTGTTTTTCCATCCATGGTAATATCCATCAGAATTTTAACTGATCTGGGTAATTTTAAACACTTAAAATATTACTAATTTATATGTTGCATAACCAAGACAAAAAAAATAAATATTTCTTTATTCACTTCCATCAGCAAAATTAATATGTATTTAATAATGTTAAGCAGAATTGATTCAATAGTAAGCAGTTATCAATAAAATATACTTGGCATTAATAATCTGTCATTTTTCTATTTTTAATAACTAAACAAATTTGCAGTGAAACATTAGAGCGTACGAGTTCTTTACCCCAATGAAAATAAGAAATAATTCATGCATTTTTTAAAAAAAATTGATTACTTTATATGATTTAAAAATGACTTTTTGGTTTGTTTATTATCTCTTGAAACTTTTCTTCAAAATGATTTCGAATTATTTTTATTGAGATGATAATTTATAAACAAACGTATTTTTCTGCTTAATGCTTAAGGGTGGCGCAAAAATCAAAATACTTTAATCTTTTTCTCTTTAATCTAAACAATTTTTGTGTTATTCTTAATTCTGACAATTGATTAAGATAAAGAAAACAAAAATAATTGCTTACGTTTTCTGATATTGTTTTTCATTTCAAATAGTATATGTTGGGGCAAATATTTATCCAAATAGCAGTCATTCTAGTTTCTCCAGTAGGCAAAATTAAGAATCATACGATCAATGAAAAATAGTGTTGAAATATTACAGAGTTACTAAATTTCTACTCCATTTTGTTTACATTCATATAATGATGAGCTTTTGTCCAAATTAATTTTCAAGGTTATTATTTTTCAGTTTATTCCTTTTATTTTATCTTATACATGGAGAGTTAAAGTCTTGTTCTGATTTTTCTTCTCTTAGTAGTCCCCCCCCCCCTATAAACTTGTTGTAGTATTTATTCCTTGTGTTACAATGCCTGATTGGTCCTAAATTATCCAATCACTGTAAAATGTGAATAAATTAATATTTTTATCCCTCTAGTGAAAAAAAATCTAGACTGTTACATTTCAATTTAAATTAAAATATAATATATTTAAAGATTGTTTATAAAGAAAATTTAGAAAATTATAAATTGATTTTGTTTATTTTTAATTACTGTTTAATAATAATAATAAAGTGTTAAATATTTTCATACTTCCAAATTGGTTTAATACTATTAAAATATTATTTGAAATAGCTGCCACTGGAACTTGTAATAAATGTTCAAGAGTTAATATCCACTCTATCAGATTTTCCAGTACCTTACAAACAGTCTAAATCATCATCACTTTCAAGATATTTATGGGTGAGCTATTGCTTAATTGGAAAAGTATAATCCAAGAAGCATTTTAATATATATAACTGATTTTTACACACTGATTTTCAATATAGAAATAAATTATTACTAATTAAAATTTAAAATTTTACACACTGGATCACTGAATAAAACTTACTATCATTGAGCCAAAACATATGGTTACAATATATATATATATATTGTAATGGAATGTATCTTTATATGATCTCAAATAAAAATAAACATATGAACTTTTGCAACAATAATCATTAGTTAACCAGGCTCCTAACTTTGAGGCACCAAATGTAATGGAATGTAAATGCTGCATTCCATTTAAATTGAAGAAAGAAGGTTCCAAACATTGGGAAAGCCAAATGTAATGGAAACTATATGATATGTATATAAACATATCATGCTGACCACATTGTCGTGTCAAATGTAATGGAAAATATTTTTATTATACCAATCACCAGTTACCTAGGTCCCACAGTTTGTGGTGCCAAATGTAATGGACAATATAACATATAAACATATTATAAATCAAACATATTATAAATCAAATGTAATGGAACATCAATATGTTAGAAGAAAATAATGTTTCAAACATTGGATGAAAAATGTAATGGAATATATGTAATCTAAATAAATCCAATTGTTAAGAAAGCCTAATATAATAGATTGTATGATTTAAATGAAGAAAGACAAAATTATCCCAGTTATATTTAAATAAATTGTTTATATGCCCTTCCAACTAGCTATACATGAAATAAATTTAAAATCATATAGAGCAATGAGATCTATCCTTATAATTTATTTTCAAGATTGATATGACTAACTAATCAAATATATATCAGAAACGAAGGGAATTCTATTAAATCCAATATACACATCTATTATGTAAATTTATGTATATCTAAACATATCAATGAATAATAATATGTGTAAGTGGCCTAAAGACTAAACAATAAGTGAAATATGAAGTTATCCTCTATTAAATTGTGAATTCAATTAATTTCATAATGACTCTGGCATTAAAAGAAAAATAAGAATAAAATATTAATATGCTTTCTAATAAATTACAAAGGCATTATCTATAAAACAAATAGTACATCCTTTATTTCTATATTATGATTTAATTTTAGGTAGTATCAATGTTTTAAATAAGTTTTAAATACAAACCCAAATAATAAATATACATATATACTTACAATAAGTATATATATTAAATAGATAAAGACATATCTGTGCTTAACAAGTAGGTATTAATATAAATACAAATCCATATTTATATTTTTCAGATATTCAAAAAAAAAATTATATACAGCAAATGTATATAAATTATTGTTTTAGTTTGCATAAGAATTATTATATGAAGTTAAAAAAAATGGAAATACATAAATTAATAATAAAACAATTTTTATAATAAAAATTTGCGAATATAAATTTACTTATTAAAATATACATAACAACTCATATGCAACCCAAACTTATAAGCCATACTTTAAGATTTTAAATTACTTAAGTGTTAATTTTGACACCTGTTAAACGTTTATTGCTGTTAGAAAACAAGACGCTTGAATTGAATATTTATAAAAACGTTATATTTTTATAATGAAAAATAAAAGTAAACAAAAATATCGATCTCAAAAATATATTTATATATAATTTATACATACAAAATTATTTACTACCTTTCAAAGTTCACTTATTTATTTTTCTTTCAAAAGTCAACTTATTCCATTGTTTTATTCCTTTATCCATTTAATATTAGAATGCATTCTAGAGCCAAATTGAATTGAAGAAATGTCATGTTAGAAAAAAATTATTAGTTTCCAAATGCACATATATACTTTATTTTTCCTTTTTAAATTTCTCTCCTTGAAAAAAAAAATAATTGACATGTTGAATCCAATGTATTAATCACTTTTAGTTACCTCCAGATTATTATTAGATTGACCATTATAGATTCCAGATAGCTATATCAAATTTCGGCTTCAGACACGATGAAATTCATGTGTTGAAATTTGCTTAGTTTTTCTTTTTAAACTGCCTTGGAATAAATGAAAGAAAATGGAGCAGCCCCTTGGCTGCGATATATATATATATTAGCCAGTCATGTTTATGTATTGATTACAGAAATTTATCTTATTCCACTATTCTTAAGAATGGCAATTTCAAAGAAACAAAATACAACAAATTTTTATCCTTTTGTTTGTTTAATCACTATCCCAATAATAATGGCTTCTTTTTTGTTGTTGCTGTTGTTCCATGTGCTACAAATGCTGTTTTGAAAACCATTGTTACACATGTTTTATTTTAAACAATTAACATTCAAAAAAAAATATTAACCATATAAAAAAAAATATTAAATCGAAAATTTATTTGACAGCTTTTAAAATATATGTATATATACATAAATAATAACATTACATTTTTTTTAATAATCACCACAAATAAAATAATCTTTTTTATAATCAACAATTTATATGTCCTTATTTATTTATAATAATTAGAACATATATGTATTACTTCACCATTAAGAATAATAATAATAACAATAGTTAAATATTCACAACGATGTACCATCAACAAATAAATAAAATAATAATTCCAAACAATAACTATAACTAATAACCATAAACAATAATAATACTTCATATATAAACATCAACTCAAAGAGATTTTTTTTAAATAACAACAAATGATTTTTAAAATATAGATAGATTTATCGATATTTACAATACATATATAAACATTTGTCTATGTTAATGTATAAATCTCTCACACTTAAACAATTATTTCAGATGATCTGAAAAATTCTATCAAGCTGAAGAAAAGCTAAGTGAGAGATGATTACAATTGTGCAAGGCAGTATTGAGTAGAATTAATGTTTATTGTAATATAAAAAAAAGGAAGTCAAGCTATATTGATATTTTAATGGTGAGCAAATTGTCAGATAATGAAATGAAACTTTATCATTGATAAAATTCATGTTTTTCAAATTGAGTTTTATGCAATTAAATATTATTAAAATTAATGTATAGATTCAAGATTGGGTATTAATTTTAATAAATGAATTATGTAAAGATAGTTTTGAAATTGAAGATCAATTTTATAAATTTTAATTTCTCTAAACTAAAATGTTTGGATAGAAAAAGAAAATGTAATTATAATCAAGCTATTTTCTTTTGTATTTACTGATTAAATAAATGAATCATTAACAAAAGTCTGGCCAAAAACAAAACAAAAAACAAAGCATCATCTGAAAGGCAAGTCAATATATTTTTTAAAAAATAGATAGCATTGTTTTTTAATTTCATCCATATGAGATCTAAAAAGAGATTAAAATAGCAGCAACCAGTTTTAATCAGTTTCCTTTAAGTGAAAATCAGTAGCAGTTAGTTGGAATTGGAGTTTTATTTAGATGCAAGTCTGTTGAAGTTAGAATCAAATCAATTGAAGATAAAGTACAGATACTAGTTATCAGTGATTGAATTTGCAAGTTATAATAACTTCAAAGAATTAGCAAAAATAACTGTAAAATAAAAAACAAATTACCATGAATTTACTTGTAATACAAAGCCAGTATTAAAGAATTGTAAGTTATCATTATCATTTTCAGTTTCAACTATGAAAAATATATTCACTACTGGTATTAATGACTTGCTAATTGCAAGCTTTAATTAAGCCACTATGTGCTAACTATATGTAATGACTGGTGGAATAATTGATATAGAGTGTAAATTGTCTTATAGCTTGCCTATTATCTGTCCTAAAAGTTAAAATGTGACTCTGAGTTAGTAGCTTGTTCACTGACAAAAGAGCTGTGGAAAACAATCAAAAATATAATTAATATAAAATGTTATTGTGATAAATATAAACGTCTTTATAATTCAGCATAGTTATGAAGAATGAAACACAGTGTGGAAAAAATGAATACTTGGAAAAAAAACTTTCAAACTATCAAGATTGATGTGCAAAAAAAAAAGGTTACTATCAAAAAAGGATTTCTCAAAATTAGATTATGCAAAGTAAAAGTAATTAAAGATACAAATATTAAAGGTACTAGCAAAAGAGTTTAATTGAAATAGTAAAAATAGTAAAAACTTAATATATATTACAATTAATTAAATTATTTTAGTACACTAGTAAACTTTTCATCATTAATTTTTCCTTCTTTTATAACTTTATATTATTTTTATTTATATATTTTTTATATAATATTTTTTTATTAGATACTAAGCTATGTCAATTTTACTTTGAGTAGATATCCCATAACTTCTTGTATATAATTAAAAATGATTTGTGAAGTAAGTGCATATATATTTAAAGAGGTTAAGGTGAATCAAATATATTATTAAATCCAGTCAAAGATATATGCAAATAAGCACATCATGCAATGGAAATTTGTGTTTCTATATATAAACTTTATAATGATAATTTAATATTTGTATTCATATCTTGGACTATTTTCATCAACTAATATTAAGTATTGAATGTTTTTAAAAAAATTAAGCTTTATTTAAATATTCCAAATATATTCAACTGTTAGTAATAGCACGCAAGTTAGTATAGGCCCAACGTTTCGAGAGGTATTATTTTCCTCTCTTCTGTAAATATTGCTGCCCTGACCAGTGACAGTACTAGCATGGGAATAAAAATATTCCAATATATAAATACAACTAAAATACTATTATCACAAACCTTCACGAAAACAAGGTTTTAATATATTTGATTAAGAATGCAACAGGATTTATTTGCCAATTTTATATTTTTTTATTTCATTAAATTATGTTAATATATATATAAAAAAATTAATTATATTCATTTTTTATTCAATTCTCAACCTATTGCATTGAATATAGTTTACTTATACATGTGATTATGAGTGATCTAATGTATAAAAAACGCTCAAAGTGCTTCCATCTTCTAGATTGTAAATAACTTAACACAAAATAAATATTTATGAATGAATAAAAAATAGGAAAATCAATTCTTCAAACCAAAAAATGGTGCTGGAAGATATATCAATATTCTACTTTCAAAACAAATAAGGCTAATTTATATTAGTCACTTTTTTCTTCAATAATTAGTTTAGATGATTAAGCGTTATTATTGGTAGAAAATATAACCAGTTAATCAGTATTTCTTCATTAAGATATTTTTTTTATAGTTATGAATTGACTAAACTAAGTTTTGTACATTTCTCTATTAAAATTATATTAAGAACTCTTTATCATTTGAGTCAGTTTCTCTTAGAACTAAGCTAAATCAGCAGTGCTACATTAATATTTTTTAAGCTAAATGTGATCGATCTGGTATATAAGATAAAACACACATTAAACAGCCTTTCACAGAACAAACCGTGAAAAAGACATTATTCACAAAATTTATCGAGAGTTGGTTGAGGAGGATTATAAAGTTTTGTCATCTAGCTGAAATAAGTAGATATCTAATTACTGACTAATATATACAATATGTGTATGTGATAACTGAAGCACAGGTTTATTATATACCTGTGTCTAATATATAGGTATATGAGCACAGACTTTCACAACACCCACCTCTCTTCCCTCTAGCTCATAACACTGATACACTTGAACACATATATGTCGAAAAGATAAATAATCACCAATATACGTATTTCATGCTAAACCAACAATCACCAGTTGGTCCAGATTACCATCTCCACATATATATGCTATAAGTGCTCAGATATGTATTAAGATATCCAATCTTCATATTTTAATGTACAGGCTTCAATCTACTCCTCACTCCAACTCTTCAACCGTCCATCCAATTGAAAATCTGATGATGGAATGCTCAAAGGCCACCCTGAGGCTAAGATTCTTGTCACACCCATGTTGACCTAAGGTCAATCTGACCCCTCATGTACAGGACAATCCATTTAATACATATACAAGGGATGGGCAGCATCTCTACTAAGTAATAACTGAAACACAGGCTTATTATATACCTGTGTCTATATGTAATATATAGAGTATATGAGCACAGACTTTCACACCACTCTCCACTCTATCTCATAACACTGATACACTTGAACACATATATGTCAAAAAGATAAATAACCACCAATATACGTATTTCACGCTAAACCAGCAATCATCAGTTGGTCCAGATTACCATCTCCACACATATATATGCTATAAGTGCTCAGAAATATATTAAGATAGCCAATCTTCATACTTATAATAAGCCCGTGTTTCAGTTATTACATAGTAGAGATGTCTGCCCATCCCTTGTATATGTGTTAAATGGATTATGTCCTGTACATGAGGGGTCAGATTGACCTTAGGTCAACTAGGATGTGACAAGAATCTCGGCCTCAGGGTGGCCTTTGAGCGTTCCATCATCAGATTTTCAATTGGATGGACGGTTGAAGAGTTAGAGTGAGGAGTAGATTGAAGCCTGCCCATTAAAGTATGAAGATTGGCTATCTTAATATATATCAGAGCACTTATAGTATATATGTGTGGAGATGATAATCTGGACCAACTGATGATTGCTAGTTTAGCATGCAATACGTATATTGGTGATTATTTATCTTTTCGACATATATGTGTTCAAGTGTATGTGTTATGAGATAGAGTGGAGAGTGGTGGGTGGTGTGAAAGTCTGTGCTAATATGTGTATGTGATAAAAACATATATATTTTAAAAAAGCTATTTTATTGTTAAGTTTGTAAATATTTAAACAAATCAATAATGACGGTGAAGAGATTATACTTTTATTTTTATCATCTGTTTATTATTTGCTCTCAATAAATATCATAAATTATTAAATATAGTAGAAATATGAATTTATGCAATGTTGCCATGGCTACCAAAGATAACAAAACCAATTCATATCCAATCGTTCCTGCAGTAACTTGCGATTGATATAAAACAGACTTAATTTTAATTACTTTATCATCTTTTTTATAATTAATTTTTAAACTTTTTTCTTAAATGATAAAATATTAATACTAATAATAAAAAGTTAAATCATTAAAAATTAAGAAAAATTAAATTGATATTTGGTTATAAATGTATAAGCGCTGATCAAATCAAGTTTATTCAGGTATTTTAAAACATTTTACTCCTTGTCACACCTTTAGTTTCTAAATTACAATAACATTTTAAAAATATATAATTATAGTTTTTTTTTTTTTTTTGCACATCAATTTATTTTTGGCTAAAACATTTTATATTAGTATTATTTTGCACAAATTTTAAATGCCTTTTTACGTTTGTGATGGTTTTGTCGCTTAGCAAGTTTTGTTCGCGTATTTATATATTCAGATTCAGCCTGCGTTTTCCAAACTAATCCGACGGTATTCTGAGACGCCTCAAAAGTCTGTCTAGCGTCATGTATGCTACCGCTGTTAATGTTGGTTTCTAATTAGCGGTGCTTTTCCTCCCTTTCTTTAAAAAGTTACACAACCGCTATTGATTTATCGCCAAGAATAATTATTTTAATTATTCTATTATTATATTGATTTTAAGTAGGTTTTAAATTTTTATGACATAATAAATGTCAGTTATATTTTAAGATTACAAGTATGCAAATAAAGAATAATAGAAAATAATTTCGATATTTATTAAGCAATTTTTTTTCCAGTTAACAATATGTATATATTTCATTTGAAAGATGCAAAATCTTAGTTATTATTACAGTGATATTCTAAAATACTGAGTTAATATATAGTATGAAGTGCTCGGATTAATTGAGTGAAGTGATGACAAACATGGCTAACAATGATAGGGTTAGACTATCTATCTATCTATCTATCTATCTATCTATCTATCTATCTATCTATCTGTCCGTCTGTCTGTCTATCTGTCTGTCTGTCAGTATATGAAGTTTTTGCGTAACAATAGTTATCTAGATGAAAGGTGTTTTAAAAGAAGAAAAACTTTCGGAATTGCTCAAAACTAAAAATTAAATGATTTTATTTATATATTTATCAATTACTTATGGAGTGCAAGTTATGTAAATTTTATAGTTTGCGTTTATGAAGAATATTTAGCTGGAGAATCTGCCATTATTATTATTATGGACAGGAGGGAACAGTTTTCACAAAAACTCACAGGTTTCATTTGTAAAAAGGAGTTTAAACAGTTAGAAAATGTGACAAATATATATCATGGTTGTCGTAGATAGCTGCTAAATCCCACTCGATGGCGCAGTTATCACGCTAAAATTATAAAATATGATCATTCACGGCCGTTAATTATAATCATTTTGATGTGTTTTTTGTAATGCGAAAATAAAAACAAAAAGAAAATTGTCTTTTTTAAATATTACTTAATTTTAAATATTATTTTTTATTAACGTATACAAATTAAATGATAATAATAAATGTAAAATAAAATAAACAAATTACAATTTGATTCGTCTTTTTTAGTTTTCTTTTTATTAGAAAAAATCAATTTTCTATCAGAGATTTTTTTACTGGGGTTACAGCTTTTTTTTTTTGTTGTTGTTTACGCTAGTTTTTATTTCAAATAGAATGATAACTAAAAGTAAAACTTGTTACGTTTACGTTTAGGGTTAGTTTTAGAGTTAGGATTAGCTTGGGTTAGGATTAGGGTTAGTTTTAGGGTTAGCTTTAGGGTTAGTTTTAGGGTTAGCTTTAGGGTTAGGTTTGGTTAAAATAAAAAATATCAAAATCGTATTTTTGTAAATATTTTTTTTACTAACATCTATAAAATAAATGATAACAATAAACGTAAACTATATTCAACAAAGAATAACAGTAGTCGGAGAAAAGAAAGAAACTAAAACTCTTTTAAACAACGACAAATATATATATAAAATGTTTATAATATATGCTTTTTATGACATTTAAAAAAACAGTGTACAATTGTACTTTTCTTAGCGGATATTTTTGTGTTAACGCTTTTTTTTTATTTCAAAAATATACACACTGTACAATCTTAAAATGTCTCGTGGAATGTTATGAACAGTATGTTACTTGACTCGTTACCTAATTCCAAATAACTTTATACATATATCTCGTCAACATTTACTACTTAAAACTTCAATACACTACGGTGTAAAAAGTCTGTTAATTATTACTTTACAAAATCTGAACATTTCAATACTTTAAAATAAAAAAAAATCCAATGAAAACAACATTTCCATCCAATTCAAAAAAACACACCCTCTCCTCAAGCCGTAATCATTTTATAAACTGTGCGAATTCGGAACATGTATTTGCTGCATAAAACATACATGCTGTACTGTGACGCGACATAGCGGCCTGCAATCTGTAGAAAATTCAGGTTCGAAGGTGTCGGCTGTGGAACGGCATTTTTATGTGATGTGATGTGATGTATTATGGCTTCTCCTTAAACGAAGTCAAGAATATCTCAGCAATTAAGCCCAGATAAACCTGTTAGCCACTTTCTTTTACATTCCCCACTCTAAATTTACCCATAATCTGCTCTATCCCATTTCCACAACATAATTTTTGTCAACTCTATAACCTTTATATCTAAATCCCCCTTATCTTTTCCCAAACCTAGCATAAAAACCAATAATTCACTTTCTGTATAATCACTCTTTTCATATTTATTTTTCCACAACTTCATTATATGTACCCTTTCTGTTTTCAAACATTTACATTCAATTAACAAATGCCTAATATTTTCAATTCCTTCCTTACATAATTTACAAAATAAATCACCCATATTTTTCCATTTACATGTATATTCTTTTGTAGCTAAAGATCCCGTTCGAGCTTTAAACAATAAACTACTTTCCTTACTATTATCATATATTAACTCACACCTAATATTCTGTTTATTTCTATATATATTTAAACTCTTTTTACTCTCCATACTATTTCTCCATCTCTCTAACTCCCTAGTCTTTATTAATAAATCTATTCTTTTATCCCATTCCTTACTACTATAACACTCAATAATCCTCTTAACACAATCATCCCATCTTTTGTACAAATATACTGATATAAATTCTTTATCCAAATCTTTTGCATAGTGCATTACCTTTCTCACCCATCTTGTTACCTGCCCTTTACTCATAACCCAATTAAATACTATTTTAGCTATTCTTTTATTATCCATAAACTGCAATATACCAAACATTTTCATTTTACTTTTTGCATCTCTCATATGAAAACTTGACCATCCCATTTCTCCTTGAATTGCCTCCCTTGCTGTCCATACTTCTGCATCCAATGCATGTCTTCCTACTTCCCTTTGAGTTTTTTCTAAATAATCTAATATCTTTTTACTAACATATAATGCATCATTACCATATGTTAACCCTGCTACTGCAACTCCTTTCCATATAATTCTAGCTACATCATATTTATTATATGAAAATACTGTTAATTTCTTTATCAATCCCTTTCTTTTCTTTGCTTCATTTATCAATTATTTCTCCCATTCATCCAAATAATTTTTCTGATTACTTAAAATAATTCCCAAATAACTATATCTATTCACCACACTTAACTTAATATCTCCCAATAAAAATTCTACATCTTCTCTTTCCTCAGTATTAACCATCATTATATTTGATTTTCGTCACTAAATTTAATCCCCATCTCTTTACCCACCCTTGCACATGTCCTCAACATAACTTCCATATCTTCTCTTTTTTCTGCACACAAAAATATATCATCTGCAAAAAAAAGACCTGACAAAATAAATACTCCCTTACTACCTATTAACGGTATCTCTACCCCTCTTCCTAATCTTTCTATTGCTCTTTCCATTTCACTCAAATACAACACAAACAAAATAGGTGACATAGGGCATCCTTGCCTTAGTCCCACACCATTTTTAACTTTAATTGATTCTATATTCTCTAATTGATATATATAATAATTATTTTCATATAATTTCTTAATAATATCTATTAAAGCTTCATCCATTCCCAAATTTGCTAAACTTATCCATAATCTATTTCTATTTACTCTATCATATGCCTTCTCTATATCTATAAAACTCATATATAACTGTTTATCTGCATTCCTACTCATATCCAGTGGGATATATCTGCTCATCGACGACACCTATATTATTAACGTCAAATAATTGAATGGGATAATAGTAATTTATGTACAAAATTTATTATACAAATTTAATTAGCTGCCAATTTTTTTTATATGCATAAAGATTTAACACATTGTTAAGCCTATTATATATATTATTGTTTAATTAAGTTATAAACTGAATGCATTCGATTCGTTTGTCACATATGAACTTGACTATCATAATAATTCCACAATTATTAGTGGATCAAATTAACGTTTATAACAAAGCAAAAATATATTTGACACATGGATTTATTTCATTATTCTTTTTTATTATTATTATAGGATTTACTTTAATAAATATGTTATTGATTAATTAACCTGGCTTAGTTTCATTTTAATTTTATTCTTGAATATATAAATAGTTTTTTTTAATGTTTGATTAAATAAGAGTAGTGAATGGGTTCACATCATTCTCATTGTCTAGGCTTTCATTGATCTAGAATAAAGGACTGATCATAATTAATGTAGCTTACATTGTGATTCATTACAAATAAAAAAAGATTCTCCATCTATTACCCTTTTGTTCAAGTAATTTTAGAGTTATATGATCTACCTGGAAATTGAATCATACTCTGAAAGATTTTTTTAAAAAGCTTAATAGTACAGAGTATTGTTGTAATCAACACAAGAGATTTAAAAAATCAAGTGTGTGATGCCATATACTATAACTGAAGTAAGATTATCAAATATATTTGTTTACTTATTTGCATCGGATAAACTGTTAAATGGCAAAATGCGAAATAATATATTTACTGTAAAGACCTAAAGATTTACCAGGTCATCAATGGTTTATATTAGCATAAAATATCATTTATTTACAGTAAATTGGAATGTGCTGTGTTTGCTATTATGCAAATATAATTTATATTTTTCTGTAACATTTGACCGACTAACATATGGATATTTCGTATTTTGGTTATTTATTTATTCTATTCTATTCCTGTGTAGGCTGCAAAAAGGAGTTTACTATTAACTGAAAGGAGACATTTTGATTCCTCTTGGAGGTCTTAAAGGAACCAAGAGGGCAAATTCCTAATGTCCACTCCATACGTTCTTGTCATTGCAGATGTTATTACTATGTGATTATTCATATAGTATATGAACATGGATGGTCTGCTCACCAACACACATTTGCCAGTGTGGTGAGTGTATTGGGTTTTTCCTCTGAGTTTAAGATCAAAAAACATCATGGTCTTTCTTCTCAGTTGCCCGATAATGAAGCAGTCGGATCTAAGTTCGATCCTAGCTTCATGATATCTCACATGTAGCCCACTTCAAACCCTAATACTAACCATAAATTTCCGAATGCAATGGGGCTTTATACGTTCAATACACAATAGTTTTTTTAAAAAACAGTATTATATAAACATGTGTCAAAATCAACTATTTTAATATTTAAACAAATCAATATTATAAATAATTTCATGATAAATTTATTCATGAAAACACATATGTTATAACTGCGTTGATTGTGCGTATATATTTATAAATATTTAAATATATATATATATTTGTTATAAAGTTTCATTTTGTCCGGAATGTTTTATTTTACTTTTAAACAGTTTGTTCAAATTTTGGCAATTAAAAGCTACATTCTTTCGATAAGCTTTCACATCGTCCTTTCCCAAAACAATGGGGAATTTTTATTAATTAGCAAAAAGATAATAATTTAAAATGTAAGGATGGTTTCTAATTAAAATCATTTTTAGATTTACAAATTCATTTTCTAATTAGAAAATGAATTCAAAGTTAATGAGTTTGAAAGTCTTATTGAGGGAATGTATCTAAAATCCATTGATAAAAAATTGTAACACTGATAAAGTAAGAAGCGTTAACCTTAAGGCACTGAGAATCAGAAATAGGCGGGAAAGCAGAGGACAGTATAAATAGGCCGGAAAAGTTTGGAGAGGGAGAAGCCATATTTGTTTTGAAAGAAGTGCTACCAAAATCTATGTGCGTCTTAAATTATGAATTTCTATAGTGTCTCCATCATGGTGAGGGACTAACTTCAGGAATCTGATCATTGGACCCAAAGTCCCTAGAAGATCTTTAATGTAGCTGCAAAACTAAACCTTTCCACACCAATCGTGCTGCCAAAAACCTGAACGAATCCATCAAAATGCTATTCAAATAAGTGAAAATGCACTCCAACCAACTTGGACTCTGCCATGTAAACTAAGAAACCAACCATGTAAGGAATGGTAACATATTTTTTTAATGAACTGTAACTTTCTGGCCAGTTTCCGAACTTTAATTTACACTACCTTTGAATTAAGTACTGTTAAAAGCTCTTCCCATTTCTTAATGTATTAATCTGTATAAATAATTCTCTACCTTAATCTCTAGTCTTTAAAATTAGTATTATGTTAACTTTCTTTTTTCTTACGATGGCAGTTCGTTTATCTAACCTTACTATATATTTTCTAGATGATTATAAATGCCAATTATTTTTATATGCCAATAAAACTTCAACTCGATAATAATCTCCTTCATTAAAATTCCCGCATGAAAATAATATATTAAGTTATAGTAATTCTTTCCCACTAGAACTAATTTAATAGTTCTATTAATTATCGAGTTGAAGGATTTATACAATTTTTGTGATTTTTATTAATGGCTAATAATAAATTATTAGCTCAGTTTCTAACTTATGTCCCAGGCTATTTTATCTAGTTTACAAATGTTTATCTATTCATATTCCTAATCTTAAAATGTTTTATTAAAGGCTGATAAAGAAAAGTAAATGAATGTATTCTAATTCAAATTTTATACTGTCTATTAATATTCAGGGAGGGCATAATATTTAGGTTATAATTCATATAATTTTATAATTGTGTTAAGTACTTTTTAGTTAAAGCTCGTTTGACTTTAATTCAACCTGATCAGGTCATCACATAGAACATTCTTTATATAAATTGGGTTTTATTACTTAAACACGATGATTATTAAGTCATCATTTTCCAAACGTTGCTGACGTGAGCCATCTCCTGCCTCGTAGGCTTGTCCTCGGTCATATTATTATTATTACTTTAATTACCTAGGAAGAAACCACTTCCTCATATGCTTGTTTTTATATTGGAATACCAAAGGTTCACAGTTATGACCTGGGCTGGTTTTCCCTGTGTTCCACGTCTCCTTGATAGGGCAGAAAGACTTGTAAAACATAAGCCACCCTCCTACTTAAATCACCAACAAGCCATTATCTTTCATATTGATTTTTATAGCTCATAAGACGTCAGTACCGTTTACTTCTCAGTTCCAGTAAAGCCCACTCTCATGCTCGTAAATCGTGATGAATTGATTTTATTAATGTCGAACAAATTCATATTCATTTATAATTAAGTAAGTTTCCTATTAAATATTAAAGTTATGTCCTAAATACTTATCTTGCTCTTTGTGAATTGATTTACTAATGTGAAAATGATTTTTCTAGAATTAAAATAATAATTTTTGTCAAAACCAAATATCTTTGTCTACCTTTATTTGCTTGTTGAGGCATAGACACATATAATCCTCCTATAATATTGCGTAATAATTATTGGCATATAATAATGACTGCCATTCTTATTGTAAATTATAAATTCCATTTTAAAGACTAGAGGTAATATATATATAATCTTAATCATAAAAATTGAACAAATATTTATTATTATTAAACATTTTATTAACACATTTGGTTTTTAACTTTCTTTATTATTCAATAATTATTTTAATACTAATGCTCATTGTCTGTCTTGGCAACCTGAACATACATATTTGAATTGACTTCTAAATATCCTTTGTTATTTTATTATATATTATTAGAAAGAGGTCAGGGGTCTCAGAGAGCATCAGTATCCATTGAGCTAGTTTCTTGGCGCATAGTCATGTACCATCGACATATGTCATCTATTGATTTGATCTGAGCTCGTGAGTAGAGCTTGAATTCGGTTTGGTTCGACTGAGTTTGAATCCGACTTTGTGGATGGGTCTTGTTATTGTGGGTGGGATATTTTGACTGGTACAATAAGGCAGAATGAATGTATGTGTAAATGATAAGTATTTTTCTAATAGATATATATATAATCATGACAGCCAAAAATAATTCATGGCCCTTATTCCTAGGAGGCTATAAAGTCACCAACCAAGGCAGGGGTTGGTGGCTGAAGGCAGAGGGTGCTAAGAATCCCCTGATTGTGGACCCAGGCTGCCATTTGATGACAACTTTTTATTTAGGTACTTACAACTGCAGATCACTTTCAAGTGAAGGAAAATTCCAAGAATTAGAAGAAGAACTGTCTTATATTAAATGGAACATTATTGGATTTTGTGAAGTTAGAAGACAAGGTGAAGAGACGGTTGATTTAAAAAGTGGATATGTATTGTATTATAAAGGTACAAATATTGGAAATACAAGTAGAGTAGGATTCATTATAAATAAAAAGTGGAAGAAAAACATTGTGGAGATATCAAACAGAGTGGCAAGATTAGTTATACAACTTAATAGCAAATACCAAATGAAGATAATTAAGGTTTATGCCCCAACAAGTTCTCATAGTAATGAAGTAGTAGAAGATTTTTATATGGATGAACGAAAGGTTTTTGATCAGAGTAAACAACATTTTAAAATTGTTATGGGAGACTTTAATGCTAGAATTGATAAACAAATGAAAGATGAAAGTGCTGTAGGTAATTTTGGTTATGGTAATAGAAATAAGAGAGGTCATAGACTTGTGGAGTTTGCAAAAATAGAAAAACTTTATATTATGCATTCTTTTTTTGAAAAAAATGTTAAAAGGAAATGGACATGGAAGCATCCAAATGAAGGTACAGCAGAATTGGATTGTATTTTGACTAACAGAAAATACATATTTCAAGATTGTAATGTTCTTAATAAATTTAACATAATAAGTGATCATCGATTAGTAAGATTAAGATACATGTTAATGCAAAACAAGAGAGACAAAAATTATTAAGAAAAACAATTTTATAGTTGATATTTCTAATCTTCAGAAACATTCTAAAAAATTTAAATTAGCACTTACAAATCGGTTTCAAGTATTAGTAGATTTTGAACATGATTCAGATTTGAATGAAATTAATATGAAAATAACTGATATACTTTTAAAAACTGCAACAAAGATAGCTGGTAGAAAAAAGCAGCAATTGACCAATAAATTTTTTACTGAGACTAGAGAATTTATGAAGAAAAGAAGGAATATGAAGATATACAAAAATGATGCATTAAAAAGGATTGAATATAGAATTTTGTAAAATGGTGCAGAAAAGAGTTGAAAATGATATAAGAAAGTATAACTGTAAACTAGCAAGGAAAGCTGTAGAAGAGAATAAAAAGTCTCAAGAGTGTAAAACAACATTTTGATTTTGGTAGGAAATTTATATTTGCAATAAGAAAAAAAGATGGAATTATTATTAAAAAAAGAGATGACATCATGAAATGGGTAGAAGATTTCAATCAAGAATTATATAGTAATAAAGAATAAGTACCTCATATCTATTATACCTTCCGAATTGCCCAGAATTTTAAATGAAGAAGTGAGACATGCAATTAAATTTATGAAGAAAAGAAAGGCTTCAGGTAATGATGGAATTATAATTGATATATTAAAAGAAGCAGGTGTAAAAGTAGAATTTTTTTTTAATCAAAGTTATATACAAAATGTCTAAGTGCTAAAGATGTACCAGATGATTGGAAGAATGCAGTATTAATATTAATATTTAAAAAAGGTGATAAAGAAGATATTAGAAATTACAGACCTATCAGCATTGTATCAGTTTTATACAAAATTTTTACCAAGATAAATTATAACTTGTCTATAGAGAACATTGGATTTCCACCAACCAAGAGAACAAGCTGGATTTAAAAGTGGTTTTAGTACAGTAGATCATATCCAGGTATTAAGAGAAGTTACAGAAAGGACAAATGAATATGAGTTGCCATTATGCTGGATTTGTAGATTATGAAAAGGCATTTGATTCTATAAATATTTCTTCAGTGATTAAAGCATTGTCATATTTTAAAGAATATTTATAAAAATGCAACAACAACAATCAGATTACATAATGATACTAGGAAAGTCAACATTAAGAAGGGTGTAAGACAGGGTGACTTCATATCTCCAAAACTTTTTACAGCAATGTAGCAAGAAATATTTTGTGAATTAAAATGGGAAACTAAAGGAGTGAAAGTAAATGGAGATTATTTAAGTCATTTAGTTTTGCAGATGATATAGTTGTTTTTGCAAATAATGCTTTACAGCTGCAGGAATTATCAGGTGAAAGTAGGGCTAAAGATAAATGTTAAAAAGACTAAAGTAATGTTTAATGGATTTTCTCAAAATATGAAAATAAAGTTTGATTATGATAAGTTAGAATAAGTTAACAGCTAAAAATACCTTGGTTAGATTATTAATACAGATGGAAACATAATGAATGAAATTTATCATAGAATTAAACTTGGTTGGAGTGCTTGTGGTAGAAATAACTTGATACTAAAAAGAAATATGCTTATGTGTTTGAAAAGGAAGGTTTTTAATAAATGTGTTTTACCCGTACTTGCTTATGGATCTGAGACATGGACACTTAATAGAAGAGCAAGACAGAGATTTCAGACCATTTAAAGAACTATGGAGAGATGCATGTTTGGAATAACAAGAAGAGATCGAAAATGCAATACATGGGTAAGAGAACAAACAGGTGTTACTGATCTCATCAAAAAATTAAAAGACTGAAGTGGAATTGGGCTGGACATATTACTAGAAGAGATAATAATAGATGGACAGTAGAAGTCTTAAACTGGATTCCAAGAGATTGTAAAAGATCCCGAAAGAGAACACATGTGGGATGGATGAATGAAATAAGAAAGTGTGCAGGGGTGATGTGGAGAAGAGAAGCTAAAGATCACAGAAGATGGATTGAACTTGGTGCGACCTTCATCCTGCAGTGGATTGATAATGGTTGATGATGATGATGATTCCTGTATATAATTCTATACTCTCTAACTCCATTACTATATATATATGTAAGTTCCAAACAATTTTAATGTAAAAATAATAAACATTAAAATAAATCTATCTTCACTTCCTACCAACGATTTCCTTATTTCAAATAGAGGATTTAAAAGAATTGATTCCTTATGTATTTTGTGTAAAAAAGATAATGAAACATTTGATAATATTCTTGTTTCTTGCTTTGGACTAAGAGAAGCAAAATATATAATTCAAAATTATTTCAATAATCACAATCCAGAACTCTTTGATATCATTCACAATATTAAAATGGGTAATTTCTGCAATATCAGAAGATGCATATTTATTAACCATGTAATATGGTTACTTAGATGTCATATAGTTATAACCAATTCTCCATTGGACTCACAACTTTTTATTAGAGATACATTTAATTCTATTCGAAAAAAAGATAAGCTTCTTGCACCCAAAGAAATCTATCTATCCACATGGACTGGTTCTTAGTACAAGAAATTCAGGAAGTTATTAGTAAAAATGTAAATTTATACTAGATTTTTTTTTGTTGTCTAGAGAAATTCATTTGTAACACTTTATATAAAATAAAGTCTATATTCTTTAAAAAAAAAAATAAACATATATTTTAATTAATCATTAGGTGTTAGATTATAGTGTAATCCATATCAACTGTATATTAATATGAAACATGATTTTCCATGTATTTGTTGCTTGTTTATTTATTATATTATCTTTAAATTTATTTATCAATATTGCTTCCTTAATTTTTCTCTTTTTATGATTTCTTTTTTCCATTAATATTTTTTTATCATTATTCATGGTCCAAGAATATGGAGGCTGTATTGTCATATTTTTTTTTTACCAGATTATATAATAATTGACGGTCTTTTATCTTTTTTTGCCAGAGCACATCTTGACTCCCGATATATGATTTTTACAACCATATACAATCAATGTGGTTGTAAAAAATCATATATCAGGGAATCAAGATATCCTCTGGAAAAAAGGATAAAAGAACATCAAATATTATATGATTGGGTTAAAAAAACTGTAAGTAGTCAATTAAATATGTCCCCAAATAACCATCACATAATCACCACTTCTTATGCTTGCTTATAACTGTTATTAAAACAGTTTTGCCTGTTTTAATATGTCCCCAGATCATGGAAAATCTTGTAATTATAAATTTACTTTTAATGTAAATGATATAAAAATATTAATGAAAGAAATAAATCATAAAAAGTGAATAATTAAAGAAGCAATATTGTCAAATAAATTTAAAAATAATGTAATAAATAGACAAGCAGTAAATACTGACATACCTAGCTCATGAAAAATCACTGATATTAAACTTTTGTATTAATTTATAGTTGATAAGAATTAGTTAAAGTATACATTTTATTATTTTTACCATTAAAATTGTTTGGAACTTGTATATAGTATATATATAATGGGTATTTATAGTTTTTTACTTATTTATATAACCGCTAAAGAGAAATTCTATCATGATAAATACTTGTTAAATAGCCACTGTACATCGGTTGGTGGCATAAATACTTGTTAAATAGCCACTGTACATCGGTTAGTGGCATAAATATTTGTTAAATAGCCACTGTACATCAGTTGGTGGCACTGTTTTTGTGCAAAAACACAAAAATATGCCGTTTACGTGGCTAAACTTATAGCATATAAAACAGTTCTGTTCATATTAGCCATTAACAGGTCTAGATGGCGTTGCACACAAATATTACGGCCTGCTGATGTGCTTCGCAACAGTGCATACTTCACAGATTGCTACCGTATGATGTGAGGGTGTATGTAATTCAACTGGCCATAATTCTTTTAATGTGCATTCGAAGTAATGATCCTAGACCCTAGCTGACGTACTATTTCATACTAATAATTATAAGCCCATCCCTGTGCTTCCCTACACAGCTTGGAAGATAAAACGAATTGCAAATGGGTAGGGCCAAACACCATTTCCCAGAACTCATGCGAATACGCACGTTTTCATAAGAAGAGCTACAAGACAAATCGTAAGCTTGGTTTGATCAAAGTAATACATCTTTTGGATGATCCTTCTGATCACGAAAACCAACGTTCACCCTCTGCACATTCCATTGCTACACGCTGAAATTTAATTTAATGGAATTTAATTTAATTCTGGCTGATTAGTTTGTTAATGAAATGTTTTTTTTTTTTTGTAATTTTGTTTAACTGTTAAATTTACTATTAGAAGAATAACGTACATGTTTAAATAAAAAGAAAAGTGTTTTGTTTTGTTTTTGAGATTTAATGTAGAATATTAAGAATAACATAAACTTGTCTGAGATCGCATGTTGTTTTGGAAATCATAAGCTTGGTTTGATCAGAGTAATGCATCTTTTGGATGATCCTTCGGATTGACAAAACCATCGCTCCACACCCCCCCTCCGCATTCCAACACTATGCGCAGTAATTTAATTGAATGAAATTTCGTTTAATTTGGGCTGATTACTTTGTTAATCAAGTGTTTTTTTTTAAATTTTTGTTTAAACGTTTCATTTACTATTAGAAGAATAATGTACATTTTTAAATTTAAAAAAAATGTTTTGTTTTGTCCCTGCCCGGAAACGTTATATTAAAACATTTTTGCACAGAACAGTGCCACCAAGTGATGTACAGTGGATAAATAATTATGGGATGTTGCCTTAAAAAATTCTAAGCTAACATAGTAATTCTTAGCTCAGAGAATGTTTATGTTCTATCCAAGTTCAAACTCCAGATAATATACATAGAAGCTGAATTTATTAACTACTCTGTCAAGAAACTCCACACATAAACTAGTGTGTACTCACTATTATTTAAGATATTCTTATTAAAATATATAATTACTGACTTAAGATAAAACTTGAATAGACATACAAGTAGTGTTAGCTTGCGTTTACAACTTTAGATTATTTTTTTAATTTCTTGTCTTTAGATTTACCATAAAAAAATTAAAGGCAGTTACAAGTTTCATAACTATCTGTTGGTTCCAGCTTTGAGCCTCACTTACTCATTGATAAAACTGTAAACTAGTTTGGGAAAAGAGATTAAAATGTACTTCCATCTTATAATCATTGAATATTTAAGCCTGTACTAGATAATTCTAGGGTAAAGAACTAGTTTTATTTGTATTATAACAAACAAAAGAATCAAGTGATATTGTATTAGTATTAAGATTACTATTGAGAAAAAAGAAAGACACCTATAATTAGAAAAAAAAAACGGTTATTAATTAAGGATCTAGGTTCAGATCTATGTAGCTATTCGGGTAGGTTGGTTTGGGTTTTTGTATTCAATTTCAGAATTTTAGATTGCTCAATAAAAAAAAAGTTAAAAATTATTGCCAGATGCATAACTATATTTAAATCCCAAGTTCTCATAGATAAATGCAGAAGATATAAATCAGTATGGGAATGGAGATTAGAATGCATTATCAAACTTACAACAGACATCAATAAATAGTAGAAAATTGTTTATATATATATGTGTGTGTGTGTGTGTGTGTTTAAAAGAATCATAGTAATAATGAATGCATTAGGTTTTTCATACTTATGATTAGAGTTCAATTCTGCATGAAGTTTTGAAGTTTAGAGGCATCTAAAAATATCCAATCAAATGCAAGATTTATTTTAGATAGCTATGAAATAGCTATTATCAAATATTATTAGTAAAATGATCATAGCTGGAGAATAAAGTAATTCATCTGATGATCAGACGAGAAATAAAAAATATATTACGATTGAAATATAATGCAATCTTCATTACAAACATAAGTCAAAATATATAAAATATGAATTATTAATAAATATACTTTGGTTTATATATTTAAATAGCTAATTTTTATATATTAGATATAAGTAAAACTTCTACTCCATATATTCTTGAAACTCATGAATAAAGACATATGAAAAAGATAGATGTGTTTATGCTTAATTAAAACAGATTACCTTCATATCTGAGCTAGGAATAAGCTCTAGTAAAAGATCATTAATGTATTATTTGAAATGGGTAATGTACAAGTTGTAAGCACAGAAAGTTTGATAATTGTAAATCATAGTGTAATAGATATATAAATAATTCAAACTTTAGGTGAGATTTTTGTAACGTTTGATTTCTCAATTATTCTATCAACTAAAAATAGAGTAGAAAGTTATATATAAATTTATGACTTAAATCAATAAATTAAGACTAAATCTCTGGATTTTCCGTAAAACAATAATTTACATAATAAACTTGGTGCCCGTACCAGTAATCTCGCAATTAAAATATGTTATTTATTTTCTATATGTCTTAAGACAAAACAAAATTTGCTATTTGAATAACTAAGAAGTTCAAATATAAATTATGATTTATTGCTATATTCCATATCAAAATTTTGAGTTCTTTTATGGAACTCTGCAGGAAATTATTACTATAATTAATATTATTTTTAATGTATTATTTATTATACTAATATATATATACAAGCTATTTTATACAGAATAATTATTAGTCATAATATCAAGACAGGATATTTAATGCTAAAAATCGCTATAAAACTTGTAAAATTCATATGTACAATTTATATGATTATTTATATAACATAAGAAAAAGAGAGAAAGAAAGAGAGAAGAAAAGATTATATCTAGTGATTTCTTCCCCATTGGTATAAATATTTCCTTTATATAAAATAAAAAATTCACTTAAAAACAGAAAAGGTTTTTAAATAACAGGTATTGATAATATAGCGAATCCCAGGTCCAAGGTATAGATATGCATGTGCATGAATGAAATTTAATTTTTATTTAATTTACTATAAAATAGATCTCGTGATAATGAAAGTAAAAATGAAATTTCAGAGACCAAAAGTAATAATTGTGAAGATTATAAATGAGAAAAAAAACTTTTATGTATAATATTAATTAGATCTGTGAAGGATGACATTTTGAACGATTAAACAACAATATGTAAGTAAAAAAATGCTTACTTTTATTATTAATAATTAATTCAACAAAGTCTTTATTCAAATGAAAAACTTTAAATATGCTTGGATTTTTTCCAGTATTTTCACATAAAATTTGCAGATAATAGACTTTTTACCTTCTTTCAAATGATTTATTCTTCTAATTAAAAATCAGTTTATAGTTATAAAATCTATGCCAAAGTTAATTTAATTCATCACTCATAGACTAAAGCACGCGCACTTATATAAGAAATTGACCAACTTGCTGTGTAGTATTTATTTTTGAGTATTGGGATGATGTGGATATAAATTCTCTCCATGCTTGCAAAAAATATGAATGCCGAAATCATTTAAGCTTTCAAATCAAAAACAGATACTTGTATTAAGACATATAAATTAAAAGTCTGAATATCATTTCAATGTGGATGTTCAGTGTCAAACAAAACAGCTCATGATTTAATAATAAACTTTCAGGAGAAGTAAACTGTAAATCTAAAGAAATTGATTGTTACACGCACACACACACACACACGCACATATATAAGGTGTGTGACTTGGATAAGAAAATTTAAACAATTGCCTTTGTAAACGTTTGAGTATTGAATTGCAACAAAATTGCTTCTGGTAATGGAATATAAATATAGATGGTCATTCTTCTATGGAGATAAATAAAAATACTAGATCAAATTATCAAGAGCAGATCCTTTCAAGGTATTTTAAAATCATTCAGTGTAAGTTTGAGTAATCAGTGAAAAACAGATAATATAGTGATATAATATGTCTATATACAGATCAGGTTTTAACTTTGACTTTCATTAGTGATAATTAGTATTCATTGGTGGAAGTAATGCATTTATGTAGTTGCCTATGGTTACTTTATACCATTCAAATTAATTATTAGAATTAAAAAAAACCTAAGGTTTTAAATCCAAGCTAATAATTCATTAGTATAAGTATATAAATCTGATACCAAATTAATTTCTATATTAGAACATCTGTTTTATTACAACTATAGGCTCCTTCTTTCATGACGTTAATACAAATAACATTACATGGCGTTCTCATATGCTTGCTTATATGAAGAGCAGTTCTTTTCACCCTGTGTTAGAATCTTCTAATGCAAGATTGAGTAATCAATGGATATCAAATGCTATAATGCTGTAATATATTCATTTTCAGGCTAGTTTCTGTCTTTTGTTTTTATAAGTGATGACTAGGATTTAAAACTGAAACAAATGCATTTATGCAACTAGCAATCACTTTTTACTATTTTATATTATTGAAGATAATAACTTAAAATTTAATAGAACCCCAAGGTTGTGAACCTAAGCTAACTCACTTATATATTTTAGGTCTCTAAAATATATTGAAATTAACCTTATATCAAATCTATATAATTATACAGGCACTTTAGGTTGGATTCAAAATCCATCAGATTTTATTGGAAGTAAAAACGATTCTGAAGCATACATGCATTAGTTCCAGATTAGAATCTCAGCTTTCACTAATAAAGACAAATTCTAGATGCAGATCATGGGTTGTCCATGATATACTATATTATTTCATATTCATTGATTTGTCAACTATACAGTAGATGCTCCTAAAGTGATGATATTTGCTCTTCAAAGAATATGATTGAGCATATAAAAAAAAATCTGATATTGTCAATGGTATAGATTAAGTTATATTGCTAATTAATAATTAAAAATGCCTAACTTTTTTAAGGCAATAGCTGGAATAAGAATCTTTAATTAATGTTTGGAGAGGGAAATGGAGGGTCAGTTAAAGGAAAAGCATGTTAAAAAGAGCATATATTGAAAGTGAATTTAATATTCTTAGATACAGTTTTTGAATTTATCTTTGTAAGCATTTGCTTTCTATTATTAACATAAACATTGATATTTCAGTTAAACCTTACCTGCCATTATCTAGATAGCACTGATGGATCAATTGTTGGTTTTGAATGCAATAGATATTGAGTCACTGACTACCTAGATATTAATAAATGAAATTCAGCTAAAATTTACACAATCACGAATACATGGATGAACTCAACCACTATATCCTTAAAAACTTTCATAGTTATACCTACAATGCCACTGCTTTTTAAATTAAAACAACCAAAAAATAAAAAATAAAATACTTTATATCTTAGCAGAAATAAAAAAATGCTTTTCAGAGATGAATTAACATTAATAACATTGCACTAGAGACAGACTCATAGATTACTAATAGAGAGTAGTGCTTATTAAATCCCTATCCATTGTTATCCTATCCCATATCCCTAGACTAATTATTTGCTTAAGGAATTTATAGGCTTAAACCTAGTACATCTAGATTTTTTGTATTTAATGCAACTTTCATCTGAAAACTATTTTTTGCTTTCCTCTTTTGCAATCAGGCTATTAGCTGATATTCAAAAGCATCTTAATGGACAAGTCAGTTTATTTGCAAAGTTATGTAGTTCAGTATCTATACTTTTTAGTATCTGCAGTTTTATAATAATTCCAGGTATCCTTATTTTTTGAATAGGATTGATATAAAATACGCTAACACGCACAAGCACACAAAGCTGAAGACAAATAAAGAAATGTATATGAAGACAAATAAAGAAATATATATATATTTATTTTATTTTAATATATATATATTTAATTAAGTGGCTAAGCGCTTTCAAGGGTCAGAGCCCTCATATTCATAGCCATTTTGTAAATAGACAAGAAATTGATTAGGAGCGATGTAAATTTATGCAAATGCGATAGTTACGTATTCAAGTTTCTGGATATTTTGTAGCAAGAGTCTTTTCTATTTATGGCGTCGCTATCTCTAGCGATAAAGTAAGCCTCTTTTATCTTCCTTTTGAGATAGAGACGCCATAAATAGAAAAGACTCTTGCTACAAAATATCCAGGGAATGAAATACGTAACTATCGCACTTGGATAAATTTACATCGCTCCTAATCAATTTCTTGTCTATTTACAAAATGGCTATGAATATGAGGGCTCTGACCCTTGAAAGCGCTATCCATTTAATTAAATATATATATATATATTTCTTTATTTGTCTTTAGCTTTGTGTACTTGTGCGTGTTACTGCATTTTATATTTTGCACTTTAGAACAATTAGCCACAAAGTTTAAACTGTTTGTTCATTTCAATAGGATTAATATAAAACCAAAAAAAATATCACATGATCATAGTTTATTCAATGTTTCTAAGAAGCAAACTTTATTAATTCTACTTTAATGTTGCTATTTATTGAAAATTTGAACAATAAATAGATGCAGGTGGCAGAATTTACTAAATACCTGTGCAGTGCTGTCTTATCTATATTCACAGTCTAGTTTCTAAGTTATAGCCTACATTTATTTAAAAAACAACAACTAAATATACTAAAATATATAGTCAAAATTAGCCCAAATTCACAACTCAACCATACTACCCAAAAAAATAAACTTTAAAACATGATCAATGGTTTCACTGCTACAAGCAGACTTCTCAAGTGTAAAGAAGTACAAAATAGCAACATATTTAAACTAAACATTACCCACAAATCCATTTACTTTCCATATGCTTTTAATATTAAAAGAACTTTTAAATATGTTAATTGATTCAGAATCATAAAATTGTAATAATAGAGATTTTTTAATTCTTCTTTTTATTTCATTTCTAAGGAAGACAACCTTAGCTTCATCAAAATTAATAGTGTGGTCTGTATCTTTTTCATGGATATATAGAGCAGAACTAAGATATTTATTCCTAACCCTACTTTTATATACCTTTATTCTTTGATTTAAGATCAAAATACTCTGACCTATATATACCTTCTTACAAAAACAAGGTATTGAATTTACATTCATTAGGCTAATAATTTGATAATAAAAGAAAGTAAAAGCTTTTAAATAAAAAGTATATTACAGGCAGATCTATTGCTCTTTTCCAGTGAAGAGATTAAAGTCAGTAAATAGTCTAAGTATATAAATAGATTAGCCTTGCAAAATGATTTAATAACAATACTTATCTAGTTCTATTGATTGTTCAAGCTTGCAACAGATGGCAGCATTGAATAAAAAAATAAATCAAATGAACTCATTAATGCTGTATTTTGAATTATCTATTTATTTTCTTGCAGCATAAATTTATATTTAAGTATTTATTTGCATTTTAAGCGAAAATGCTTTTAATGAAAGAAAGCTAAAATAAAAATCTTAGCTATAAATCCAATATGTCTGACCATCAAACATTTAAGAAGAAACATAAGTTTGATGCAGTCAATTGCCAAAGTATATTAGTTCTCTTAACTGATAATTCTAATATTGTATTTCAACTTTTTGTTGAAAATATTGTAATAGAAATTCCACTGTTAGACATAAAAGAAATAGGGAATGTTTTAGATAGTTTATGTTATTTAAAAAGTGAGGGGAAAAGATCTTTTTATTATTATTGTTTTGCTATAAAGTTGATTAATCATTGAATAACTACTGTTCACACATTAATTCAATACATATGAGTGTAGCGTTGCTTGAAGGCAATGACAAAGGTATAATGAATAAATGAAGTTTAAGCTTAACATTTATATAAAGGTAGATTTAATGAAATTAATGTTTGGAATAGTATATGAAAATTCATAAAAAATTTAAAATTTAGAAAATCTAAATTGGGCAAATGTTGGGGTATATTTTCAAATGTTATCTACTAATTGAACTGTGAAAATTTGATGCTTAAGGACTATACTGCAGTAAGGATTAAATTTGAATCCTGTTATTAAAAATATTGAGGAAGTGCCTCTATTGAAATATTTTTTCAAATGACAATGTTAGTGAAAAAATAATTCTAAAAACAATGAATTCGAAGACTATACATGCCAATAGCGAAAGTTGATTTACAAGATGATTAAGGATGTGCTACAAAAGTGATGATATGTAGGGGAATTAAAGCAGAGAGAATGTATTATTGATTGATTCAATGATTAAGAGTTGATGAAATATGTTAGTTAAATAGATAGAAGGATGTAAGAAAGTGGCTTGCAGGTACTGGGATTTCAGATATTATTAAGAAGATAAATAATGAAGTACAGTTATTATAGAAACAATAAAATGTTTCAATAATATTTTGTTGCAACGTGTTCTTTACTGTTAGTATTAAAATATTAAAAATTCCTGAATTTCTTGTGGAGATACTTATTTCTTAAAAACTACTCATCTTTTGTTCTTTTTTATTACTGATGTTAAAAATTCATTTAGCTAATTTGTTAGAAATTCATTTAGTGATCTGGTCAATTTATGTTTAACCTCTTCTCACTGTAAACATCTTTTTCCGGTTTGAGTTCCAGATAATTTCTTTAGCATTTTGTATATTATATCCTCGACTGGGGATTGGCACAATCAAATATAAATATGTCACTAATAGAATTAAAAATACACACAGGATACAGTGACTCAATAGCAAGAAAAATAATTTAAATAACAATTAATAATGAAACCTTGTTTCAAGATTTTATGGAGATGGCACAAATTTGCAATCAGATTTCCTCATTTTCAACCATTCTGAATTGTAATTTTAACATAATATACATTGATTTAAGAATTTGACATCAGAAATTAATAAAACATTGTCATATCAATTTTAAAAATCTGTAAAGCCAATATTTCACAGTGAAATTGGCCTCTTCAAAGTAATATTTGATTACTTAACTGATAATATTATTATCATTTGGTTTCACAGATCATTTGCAAGACTTCTAGAAGATTTTTTCCTATTATCTTTTCCTTATTTTATGATTATATTTTAAACAATATTTATTTAATAGTATTTTAAGAATAAAAGTACACATGATTACAGTTTCATTTCAATATGTTTTAGCTATAAAATGCAAATTGTTTATAATATACCAGAAACTATATTCTCTGAGATCATAATGCCTTTACATTGGATTGCATTTGCAAAATCCATTACATCTTCTTACACAGGATGATTTCAGTGATATGGATGACTGAAAAGTTGGAAGTTGGAGTGGATTGAAGCCTGTCCATTAAAGTGTGAAGATTTGCTATCTTAATATAAACTGAGCACTGATTATATATATATATATATATATATATATATATATATATATATGGGAGATGATAATCTGGACCAACTGATGATTGCTGCTTTAGCATGAAATACTTATATTGGTGATTATTTATATTTTTACATGTGTGTAGTCATGTGCATCAGTTGTATGAGATAGTGGATAGATGGTGGGTGCTTTAAAGTCTGAGTTCAAATCCCTTATATTTACAATTAAAGCTCCAGGTTTGTGAAGAGTGCCTGGTTTTCAAATATTTACATAAAATATTAAATAAATTTATTAAAGAACATTTTTATATGAATTTCCGTCTTGCTTTATTTTTTGCAAATTCGAAAATTATTTTTGCAGTGTCAATTCGACTTAATACTTTTTGCTCTATACACAGATCAGTCACATTATTTAACCTTTCTTCTCCCATAGTATTTACTCCTTAAATATTTTTTTACACGCTTTAAAACAGAAAACGATCTTTCTCCTGACTGTATTAGATGAGGGAATTGTTAAAAAAAAAAAAAATCAATAATATTTCAGCATTCGGAAATGTGCAGCTCAATAGATGTCTGGTGTGTTTTTTATGGTGTTCCCTTTTAGAAATATTAAAAAATGGTCAAATTCATCTTCAAAATTAGTAGCATCAATGTAATTTTTGTAAATATCCCTAAACTTTTTTATCGCGTTCTTTTTTCTTCTATTGATAAATTCCAATCAAAAAATATTCAAAAGGCTCTACAACAATTTCATACGTCTGAATTCTTCGAGATAGTTCTGCCTTGGAGTTATTACAAATGACATAAAATGAATTGATTATGAAATTTTCTTCTATTGTAAATTCATGTCGACTTTTTTATTTTCATCAAAAACATTTTTCTCTTTTGTTGCCGGCAAGTTTGTCTATCTTCCTTATTAAATGATAGCCCTGATAAATCAGTTGCCTCTTTTTCAACTTTTTCAAATTCTTCCCTGAAGTTATTGATAAAATTTTCTAATGACTTCAGTAGGATAGATCGTTTCAATAGTTTGCACTCCAATGATTGCAGTGATTAACTAGAAGGATTTATTCTTTGTAAAATAGTATTCCAAATCACTGTCATTAGGGAGGTTTCATATTTATCCATTTTTTTCAGAAGTAAAGTCACCTTCATTATGGTAACTTTTTTTCTTCTTCTGAATTGCAAATTTCAATTAGAGTCTCTTTTACATGAATGAAAGCAAGTTTTATCGCTAATATAGCATCTGTTCTTGCTGACCATCTTGTATTAAAAACACTTTTGACTGTGATGGAATGTTTACACATTTCTAGATTTTTTGGTTAAAATTTTCCAAAATGGGTTGACGCAGGAAAAATATGAATAAATTCTGCACAAACATAAAATACTCAGTTGCAGCACTACAACTTTCTGCAGCGAAATTTCTAATTAAATTTAAGGAATGATTAGCACACAAGATAAAATCTCCACTTGGGCTATATTCTTTAATACATGCTTGCAAACCTTAGTACTTTCCTGACATATTAGAAGCACTATAAAATGATTGTCCTCTACAGATTTTAATATTTACTCCGTGTGTTTATCTATGGGAATGAATTCAAATTTTTTTATTATATTACCACAGGATGGAACATATCTTATCCCAAAAGTTACTTGATCGATATGCAAAAGATCGGGAGTGGAATCACTAATTATACTATAATAAGTTGCACATTTAATTTTTTTAGTTATTTCTAATCCTGCTTGATTTCCAATAAGACCTACAAATTCTTCACAAATAATATGAGATAAATAGTTTATATTTCCTCGTCCTTGGTTGGTGTATTTTTGTAGATCTAACTTTAAAAACACATTATATTCGCTTAGATATTCCAAGCAGGTTAAATAATTTCCTTTCCTATTGGAATCTTTACTTTCATCGTGACCCCTAAATCCTAATCCTAAGTGACTCAACAATTTTATTGTTGATACAATTTTTTTCAACACTTCTCTTCCTGTAATAGTTGAGTATCAATTCCATTGAATTTTGTTAATCTTTTACTTTGTGGTTCAATAAAATAACAGTTATTGATCTCCAATTTTGTAAAACAGTTATTAATTTAGACTTTATAGTTGAAATGAGTTTGCAAGGATAGCAGTAAACACTTTTGCTTGTTTTTGAAAATATCAGCCAATTTCTCTTTTCCTTAATTCCATTTGATTTCTTTCTGTAAAAATGATCATAAGACAGTCCTCTCTAACACATTTCATTTCTGTCTTTATACACCGATTTTAAATTCTATATATTCCAGATAATTTTTGGTTTGTTTTTAGGAATATGATCAATAATAGCACCTGTTAATATTGTTGGTCATAAAGCTAAATCATTTATTACTTCGATGTAGGCATTTTTCTGAACTATCTCTATCTCCTGCATTTTTGCAATCCCTTTTTTCGGTAGCAATTTCAACCTCTTGATTCTCAACTTGTTCATGGTTCTTTCTCTTCTTTAAAGAAAGTTTTAAATATAGGCAATTCTGAATTATCTGATGTAAATGTCGATAGCAGTTCCGTCTCTGTATTAACTTTTAAAAATTTATGCAATGAATGTCTTTGGCTTTCAGCATTTTGTAGGTTTTTAAAAACCTTTTTCACTTTTCTGCACGACTTTGGTGTCTCTTCAATTTTTTTGTTGTGAAGAAAAAAGCCTTTTTTTTTTGTAAAATAGTTTAAAAGCTTTTAACCTTGCAAACAATATCTACTAAAAATATTTTTTTAATGATAATATTGTTAAGATGTTTTAAGTTACAAAATTGATTTAAACTTTTGTTTATATTTTGAACCTGATATTTTTAATTTTAACTTGGGCTGTCTCAATTCCCCCCAAAGACTTGGTAATTGTTTTACCTCAATAGATTTTATTTACTATAACATACATTTTAGAAAAATATTATAGCAAAAATAAGACTTAAAACTTTGCTCATACGCTATATTGACACAGGTGTGTGGTGGCGTTATTTTTGTTTATAACTATTTTAATTTAAAATTAAGAATTATTAGAAACTTTTAAGTAATATTTTTATATAAGTATCTTGGTAATTTTTAATATAAAATAACAAATTGGCTCATTTAACAAAACAAAATGTATAATTTAAAAGATTTGATTTTAAAAAAATATACATGATGTAATATATATAAATCTATGATAGTACAGCTGTTTATTCACACATATATCTGCGTGATGATACATATATAATTGTGTTAACAGTTATATACATTTATTCATAGAGGGTTTAAATCCAGCACATATGGAGCTATGGGGAAAAATAGATGAAACTATATGAGATCTGGAATATACTGTTTCACTGGAGATAAATCAGCTTCAGGAAAACAACAAAATTTATTTACGATAATTTTTTCAAAAGCAAAGTATTTAAATTGAAATCAAATTATTATTTTGGGAGGGGTCAATTTTTTTGTGTAATTAAACCATATATATATATACACTTAATTGGGGCCTATTTATGTTATACTAGTTTCATCCCCTGATGTCCAGTTGGAATTTAGAATCTTGCCAAAACTCATATAAACTCCCTTCAAAGGCTTAAATAATACCGCATTATAGGAGGGTTGATTGTATTCAAAAAACAGTTTTCCTCGAATTCTAATGAAAAACATTTTAAAACTTTGAGGCCTCTTAGTATTTCAGGACCTTACATGGCTGCTTAGTCTGCTTACTACTTAATCTACCTCTGATGGCTACATGAAACAAATATATTTGACTATTAGGTTTTTAAAACCTCAACAATGGCCATTGATTACTCAAAATTTTTATCCAGTCCTAATTTTTCCATTTTCTAATAACTTCTTAATTTTAGTCTCAAACTTTGGACATTATATACTTGATGCATTATGTGATTCACAACCACTGGCCTTACAATTCTGTCATCATATTTTCTATTACTTTAAGTTCTAAAGATGGCATTGTTATTACTGTCATTTCTTTAACAAAGTATATCTATTTTAATTACAAACCATAATTTAATCCCTACTGGAACAAACCATTCATTCTCAATAACACTTTTATGTTTTCAGATAATTATAAAAAGTAAAAAAAAAGGAAGAACCTTAAAAAATTCTCGTCATAATTGTTTTATCAAACCTTAACAACAAAAAGTATATCATCTAATGTCTCTGTTAAAAACACGGCTTTATAAAAATCCTTTCATCACATTAAATTTCAAATATATTGACGTAATCAATACTTCACATTATAAAGGCAAAACATTTTTTTGTGAATACTTTACAGAAAATTCTATAAAAAGCTCACAATAGCACTTAGACTACTAAAATCAATGATTCAACATGCTTTAAAATCTGACTGCATTATGCTGTAACCAATTATGGTGTGAATGTTAGAACAACTCAATTTTCATTTGTAATCTCGTTATGAACTTATCTTTATTTTTCCCACGTTTTCAAATAATTTAATGCAAATATTAAAGTCTTTTGTTAAATTTCATAATCATGTCTTTTTTTTTTGAGAAAGGGGGAGAATGAAATTTAGATTGCTAGTCCTTTATTATTATTATTATTATTATTATTATTATTATTATTATTATTATTATTATTATTATTATTATTATTATTATTATTATTATTATTATTATTATTATTATTATTATTATTATTATTATTATTATTATTATTATTATTATTATTATGATGATGATGATGATGATGACGATGTTTCAAAATGCCTTTATTGTCTCAAAAGAATTACAAATTTTGCATTTACATAGTTTGTCTACATATAATATTCTGGATTGTCCATTATCATTTGAACGCCATTAGCAAATCAATTGCTTATAACAGAAGGGAAAAAATTGTTGCTAAATTGTCCTTGTTGCTAATTTCACATGCACATCCTTCTAAGTTTTTTTATAATGTTTAATTTCCTCAATTCACTATAACATAGATCTAATCTTAAGTAATGACCAGGTTGCTGCATAAATGTCAGGTCTGGCCAGTGTCTTATCCCTTTTCTGTATTATTTCAAGTTTATTTGAAAAAGTAGCTGGATGTCTCCTGGAATTGTTACCAATTAGGAAAGTGCATCTAGTACACCACTATGCATATAGCACAAAGGTTGCTGCCCTGACACTTGGTGTTAATCCCTCTCTAAATGCAGAAATTAATTGATGCATTTTTATATTAGACTTCCTGTAACTGCTAGTTATGAGATTTCTTATCTGCCTAAGTCCCTCACAGTGATATAGCAGATGTGATAGGGTTTCCTCAGCTCGATGGCATAACCCACAAAAGGATTAATTGACATATACAGTCTTTTATGGCAAAGAAAATATGTGGTAGGTAATTCAGATAGATTAAGTTTTATTAGGAAATTGAAAAACTTTGGTTTTAAGGCCCATCGTTTATACCTTTTAACCAGTTGTTTATTATTAATTCCCAGTATTGCTTCTAAAGCAATTGTGTTATTATCTTCATGTATTAGTTCATAAATTTCCCAGTATTTGTATTTATTAATAAATTGCTCTGGGATTTTTGATTCTGTTTTACAAAGATGTATTAATTGTTCAAAATATGATAATTTTTTTGGTGGTGGTTTATTAGTTGGAATGACCTCTATGAGCTGCTTAATTTTTGAAAATTGTTTAACAATATCAATTATATTGTTCCTCATTCTCTGTTTTGCAAAAATACCAATATCATGTAACCCCAAACCATTTTTATTCAGTGGCTGACATAGTTTTTCCATTGATATTGCCACGACTTTCCTTGACCATAGTAGCTGATTGCAAATGGTCTTAATTTTGGAGATAAAAGCTTTTGAGAAAGCAACCACTGGCATAAAGTAAACTATCTTAGTCATCATCAAACTATTAATCAATTGAATTTTATAATATACTGACATATAGGTATTGGCTAGAGAGTCTGCTATTTTCTGTATTTCATTTTTCAATTTGTTCTGCAAATGACATCTCATTCCAGTAGTCCCTAGATGGAATGGAAATCCAAGGAATGAGCCTGGCTTTGCCTGGAAAATGGATGTACATGGCCTTCCCATGAATATAGTCCATGCTGCTGTTTTTTCTGGATTGAAACTTAGTTTAAATTCCTTTGAGTATTCTTCTAAAATCATCTGTAGTTTTGGTATCTGCCTTTTTGATTTCAGGAAAACTGTAATATCATCCATGTATGCAATGCAGGTCAATTTTTGACCTGTTCCTGGGATCTCCATTCCCTCAAATGCCTTTTGTAATCGGACAAGAAGGGGATTTATATATAAAATAAATAAGATGGCACTAAGTGGAGACCCTTGTGAAAGTGATTTAGTTGGTGTGAAAGCTGGTGAATTTCTGCCATTTAGAGTAATGTGAAGCTCACGATTTAAGAGTAAATTTGTTATAACATATATATGTGATTTTGGCATTTCAGTGTCATTCAATAATCTCAACAGTATAGATATATCAACATTGTCAAAATCCGAAGCAATATCCAGCTGTACAACAATCGGGCCATATCTTTTCTTTTCTCTAACTGATGTCAAAATAGCCTTAAATAACATAGCAGCGTGTGTGGTAGATGAATGTTTTTTAGCAAATTGAGCTGGTGAAATCATCGGTAAAATAAATGGTTCTATTTTATCTTTAATTACTTTCTCTAAAATCTTTATGGGCAATGGACCCATTGATATTGGCTTTATCTCTGATAACAAAGGAATAAGCTTTTTTTTTTTATTAAACAGCACGATCGCGATTGTATTAACTCCCTCCATTGTTACTATTCCCTGCGATAAATAATTTGCCAGATGACACAGGCATTTGCTAGTCAGCTTGTCAAGGTGTTTTAATATGAACAGTGGAATTCCAGGGCTTCCTGGGTGACAGTTGTTGTCCATTTTACTCATTTTCATTATAAAATCATCTATAGTATATGGTGATTCAGTCTCTGCCATTCCAAATACATTTGGCTGGTATTGTATCAATTTTCCTGGTGCCATCTTATCTTTAAAATAGTTAAGAATTGGTAAGATCATATTATTTCCAGTAAATGTTTCATTGTTTATTTTAATTGCTAATGGCACTTTGATTTCAGGTCCCCTCCCTAATGCCCATCTAATATATTGCTGAGTCCATGTGTGTTGATGCATTAGGCATATTCTACTTTTTTATTTTTTAAATAGCTCTTCAGTGTTTCACATGCTTTGTTATAAGCATTTGTTAGTATATGTATATGTTTCTGTGGGTGTTGATTAGGGGTTATGGCCACAATATGTTTATGAATTTGTTCTGCAAGCTTCAACAAACCTGAGGGAGATGGCTGATTTTTCACTATATGATTAATGTTAAATGACAGGATATTAATGTAAGCTAAATATTGCTGTATTGGGTTAAAGGTCATTGAAAGAATCTTATTCCACATAATATAAGTCTCTGAAAAAATAAATTTGGGTGTTAAGGTTGGAATCAACATTCTTATTGTTCTAATTAATTGTAGTCTAGAGACTTGTATATTACTGAGGTCAATTGATATGAACTGAGCTGAGTGATTAGAAATTGCTGATGGGAATAACTTCATGCTTATTAGATGATGAAATGCTGGAGAGTAAAAACAAAGATCAATTAATGTTGAAAATCGGCCATTATGAAATGAAACAGCATCTTCAGGTAAGTAACCCCTTGCACTCATCAATGGAATTGATAATTTATGTATCCACTTATTTACAAACTCATCATATGTTACATTGCAGTCTCCAATCAAAATTGTTGGATTAGCTGTAGATCCCAGTGTTGAATTAATTGTGGCAATTATTGTATTTATTTTATATTTTTGCAATGGCATATAAACAAAGATTACATTTATTTTAATTATTTTGTGAAATAAAGTAATGATTAATAGATTTGCATCAATGTATATGATTTGAAAATTGGTAAACTGGCAAGCAGTAGCTATCAAAAGACCTGTCCCGGCTGATGGAGAGGTAGAGTCTCTTGAACATGCAACAAAGCCCTCACTATTTAGAAATTTTGCTGGATCAATTTGTGTCCCTGCATAAATTTTGGTTTCAAGCAGTCCCATTATATGAGGTTTTGTTTCCTTGATCCATTATTTCAACTTAAATATTTTTTCTATTGAATTCAAACCTCATACATTAAAAAAAGCAATTTTAATTTTTATTTATAAAGATTTATTTTTTACTTTGAATTTATTTAAATTTACTTTATCTTTAATTATCGTTATTTTAGGCTGTCTATTAATTGTAAATCTTGGGCATCTTCGAACTCATTTTCAGTTTCAACATCAGTATATCTGTCCATTTGATACCGTTCTCCTGTGTCATCAAACATAAGCTCTCCTAATTTTAGTTTTTTTCCTGTTTTTTGGGGGTCTTCCTGGCTTTCTCTTCTGTTCACTATTAACCTGAGTAACTTGCTGCATATTTGGCATTATTGTCTGAGTAATCTCAGTATTTGTATTGTTCCTAGTTCTGTTTTTTAGATAATTCCAGTTCTTCATCCAAATTCATATTCTCTTCATAATATTGCTTCCCATCAACATTTTTTTTAAATGTGTGTTTGTTTATATTTTTTTCTAAAGCTTTAACCACATTCATTTGTATATCATTCCCTTTTTTTCTTTTACTTTTGTATTATTTATCTTAAGGTACACTTTTTTCTCCAACCTTAATGAAGAATCTGAAATCTCCCCAATTTTGCTATCATCATTATTTACATTTGCAGTTTCATTTTCTTGCTTATCAGTATTCATATGTGTTTGTATTCTTCTTCTTCTTCCTCTTCTTCTTCTTCTTCAAAAGATATTTTATTAATTCCAAAAAAAAGAAGGTTTTACATCAATCATGTTTGGTTTACATCGATCATGCTTGGTTTATATAGTTTTACATTGTAATTGTTTGCTCAAACTATATAAATTGTTGTATAAAATAATACATTTCATGAGTTTAGTTCCTTAATGTTGAATATCTTTGAATACAAAATTTTTGTTACTTAACAATTATTTGATATTTTGTTTGGTATTACTATGTTAAAGTTATTTTAATGTAGTTTATTTAACTCTTAATAGTTTTTGTTTTTTCTTTGGGTTTTTGGCTACAATCTTGACCATTCTTTTAATAGTGACCAGGTTGTAACATACAAGTCTGGGGTTGCAATTGTTCTGTGTATGTTTTTTATCTGCATTAATTTGTTAATAAATGTGTATGGATGACACCAAGTATTTCTTCCTATTAGAAAATTGCATCTTGTGCACCAGAAAGGATATAGCACAAAAGTAGCTGCCTTGATGTTTGGCACTGATCTATTTTGATATGTGACAATAATTTGGCCAATTGTAGTGTTTAGTTTCCTGTAGGTATTGCACATTATTTGCCTTATTTGGCTCAAAGCTTCACAGTGATAGATTAGGTGTTCTATTGTTTTCTTTGTCCTGGCATAGTTCACAGAAGGGGTCTATGTTTACATACATCCTTTTATAATAGAGAAAGTAAGTTGTTGACATGGTGGTAAGATTCATTTTTATTATAAAATTAAAAAACTTTGATTCCAAAGCCCATCTTTTATATTCCTTGATCAATCTTTTGTTATTAATTTCTAGCATTGGTGGGCAGTTATTAGCATCAATGTCTTTATTAATTAGTTTGTACACTTCCCAATATGTATATTTGTTTTCATATAGTTCTGGTATATCCCTTGTGGTTTTACATTGGTAAATAATGGATGAAATATATGCTTCTGCTAGAGGCAGTCTGTCAGTAGGGGTAATGGGTATTAGATGATTGAGTTTTGGAAATTGTTTTAGCATGCTGATTATTGTGTTTGTTAGTTTTTGTATGCAAAATATTTTGATACTGTGCAGACCAAGCCCATATTTTGTAGGCAGCTGACTAATTTTTCTATTTGATATTGCCACTGTTTTTTTGAACCAGAGGAGTTGATTGCATATTGTTTTAATCTTTGAAGTGAAAGCTTTTGAGAAACATATAATTGGTACATAGTAGTCTATTTTTGTTACTATTAGATGGTTTATTAATTGTATCTTTAAATAGACAGACATATAAGTATTTGAGAGGGAAACTGCAATCTGCTTCACCTCTTCTTTAAGCTTATTTTGTATCCAACATCTCATACCTGTGATTCCCAAATAAAATGCAAAAACCAGAAATGAGGTTGGTTTTGACTGATAGATATACAGGGTTTTCCTGTAAAAAGTGTCTATGCTGAAGTCTTTCTTTGGTTGAATTTCAGTTTATATTGTGCTATATAATCCTGGAGTATTTTTTTGCAATTGTGGAATTTGTTTTTTTTTTTTTTGAAGATAGGAAAACCATGATGTCATCCATGTATGCTAGGCAAACTTTTTTTTGTGGTATTCCAGATATTTGAATCCCATCAAATGTTTTCTGTATAATTTTTATGTGAGGATCAATATAGAATATGAAGAGCAGGGAGCTAAGTGGAGATCCTTGTGATGATGATGATTATTATTAAAACTTAACTAATGTAAGTATACACTGATCAAACTAATAGTTTTATCATAATAAAATGTAAATAAATGAATAAAAATATTTTAATCTCTAAATTTAAATAGTCATTGAATAAATCAATGTAAAGCAAGATTCTAATTTCTAGTCATTTCTAAAAAAAACAGTGAAAGAGAGGCCTTATCAATTTTCTAGAAGAGAGGATTTAAGCAGCTTTTATCAACATTTTATTCTCTAACTAAAAAAAAAAACAACTAGATTACCTATTTACTAATTTAGTATTAGATGACTCCCTGAATTAGTTAATACAGCCCGAAAAACAATTCCAAGCTCATACAGTTCATGTTCGAACTCAAATCTTGAGCATAGTAAATGGATACACAAATATTGCTCTATGAGACTCTATCTAATCACATGTATATAATTACATATCTATATATTTATGCATTTAATGGTATGTTAAATAATTAATATTATTAAAAGAAAATATATATTGAAAAGGCTATTTCGTATAATAATTAGCAAACCTGCATACCATGTATATGACCTGAATTTGAATTAGATCGGATTATTATCGAAATTTTTAAGTACATAAATAGACTTAATGTTTTTTTCTCACATAGACGACCTATAATCAATTTATCTATCATTCAATAGCAGTCGCTTGAAGTTATCAGTTTACTATTAAAGAATAAAACTCTCAGTTTAATCTGAGTTGATCTGATAAATACTGATGACTGATTATAAAAATATGACTGTATTGTGATGCGAGCTTTATTATTAGAGGAGGGAGAGGGATCCGATCATACTCCTACGGATGCTGAACTCAAGAATATTTTTAGGTTAAGTATTATATTCAATAATTTTATTTATGTGAAAGTTCATTATACATTTTTTCAGAATAAAAGAATTAAAAGAATAATTTTATTATAGTCATAAAATACAATTCTCACTTTGAGGTTTTAATTTTCCGGCGATCACGTGATTAAAATGTTACGCTAGATATAAAAATCTCACATTAAACTGTTACAAAAGAGGTAAGTGCCAAAAAAAATTATTTTTAAATATATAAAATTTCGTAGGTAGGAATTTGAAATAAAGTGAAAATGTCTTTTGTCATTATTCAGTTGAGCTTATTTTGTCTTGGTTATTACAATAATGTGCATTTTCGCATTGTTTATTTTTGCGAAAAAGTTTATAATGATTTTTTATGTTTGTTTGTATGTTGGCTGATAACATATTACTTTTAAAACAATTTCTTTTATACTGCTAGTACGTTACATAGAAAATTAACTGTAATCAAAGTTATTAATTTTTACGGGGAAAATAAAATTAGTAGACCTATAGCATAAGTCTCTTGAGAATACCATAATCGTCATAGACTTTTGATATACCTGTATAGAAGAATAAATGCTTTAGGCATATAGAAATGACTAATTATTTCCTTCAGTTTTTTATTTTGTAGTGGTTTTATATTAATTACACAAGCACACACAAATATATTTCTTTCAGTCGTTAAATATATATATATATTTAACAATAAAACGTAAATTGTTAATAGTGATAAGAAATCTTTACATAAGTATAATAAAATGTATAATACTTTTAATTATTATTTTCAGAAGCGTTTATTATCTCCATTAATACATTATTGCTTTATTGTTATTATAATAATTAATTTATAACAGCTATTTTTATTTGCTTATAAATATACAACAACTGTTTTTATTATAAATCTAACTTTTAGATTCCAGAGTCTTTTTATAATCTCGTAACAAAGACCTTGGAGTACAGAAACTAATAAATTAAAAAATAACAAAGAAACACCGTCTTCTATCTTAAAAATAGCCCATTAATTTCAATATATATACAACAAACCACACATAAACTTCTTTATAAATGTTGATTTATTATATCAATTATTATAATGTACAATAATATACTTCAATGTTTCGACTATATTATTTTATAGTCTTTATCAAGGAACAATTAATGAAAAGTTGAGATTGTTTGTTAGAAGAGTTTTGAGGTAAGAAGTATTTGTATTTTGTTATATGTATTATGGAATATTTTTATTTATTGGTTTTTATGTATTTTATTGTTGTTACTTGATAGAGATTATAAAATAATATAGTCGAAACATTGGAATATATTATTGCACATATAATAGTTCATATTATAATATATCAAGATTTATAAAGATTTTGTGTGTGGTTTATTGTAGATATATAGAGACAAATATATTTGGCTACATATCCATAATCTGATGTTCAAGCCAGGTAAATTTTGAATTTTTTTCCAAGTCACAGAAAGAATCTTTATTTATGTAGTGGTAATCAGTAAAAGATACCTAGATATTCTTAAAAGATAATAGTTTTAATTGGATTAGTCAGATGAGTGTTGATGTAGGAATGTAAAAATACATAAAATACAATCGGTGCAGCCTTCATTGATAGTAAGTGAAGTTGTCACTCTTCAATTTGACTAATGATCAGATGATTATTTTTATCTTTTATTAGTTAAAGTTAAGCTTTTTACTTGAAAACATTATTAATATGAAACTTGATTATTAAATAAAATTAAGATCAAAATTGGTTCAGCCTATGATAATTTCAGTTATGTGAATATGAAAATTGAACAATAAAGAAGAATAAGTAAAAAGTAGTATTACTTTTGAATTATAATGTCTTTGGAGAACACTACAGAAAGCTAGACAAACAAATAAATATATACGAAAGAAAAAGACCTGGTTAAAATAGTCTTATTTTACCCTCATATTATAAAATGATAAAAAACTTCATACAATAAAGTGATAGCACAATCACTTATCATAATTACAGTGTGGTTTAAAGGTGGGTTAGATGAAACATTAATATTATTTTATTTTAGTTTGGTTTATAATTTTTTTCCTGGTAGCCAGCCTATAGTCAACCCTACTAATTAGTTACTCATTGGTATCCAACTGTCTTAGCTAGAAGGTCAAATAAAGATGGAAAACCATTCAAGGTCTTATGATCTACAACTGGTAAACTTGGCAATGTCTTCTTTAATGTTTTTTTATGAGCAATTGCTAGAAATGTTATTTTTTTAAAAGCAAGTTATTTAAAAGCAGTATTATATTAGTGTTAAGTGATCTACAAAAGGAGAAATGTATATAAAGTTGGAAAAGGTTAATTTAAACATTTAAAGAAACATCTCAGAAGTGAGACCAATAAAACCTATGATCAAAATAATAGAATGAGACTTTGAAAAGTCTAAAACATCTAGCAGACAAAATCAATCTGAAAAAAGTCATTCATATGTTGCTAAGAATCATCATTTTACTAGACATTCTAATAATAATAGTAATAATAATAATAATAATAATAATAATAATAATAATAATAATAATAATAATAATAATAATAATAATTTAATTTACTTTTATTTAAAGTGCAAACAAAAACTAAAATCAATTGTAGAATGTACATTTTAAACAAAATAACAACTACAACAACAACATAATTATAAGTGACTTGATGAAAAAGAAGTATGGAAAGAAGAAAATTTGGCAAGAAAGAAACTATAGATGTATGGGTGATGAGATTACTAATATTTATGTTTTAGAGCTTTGCTGAATTAATTAAAGTCTAGATGAAGAATATTATTAATCATAAAATTCCTGTTGTAACATGACATCAATAATGACTTTATTTGCAGTAAAGATACAAATAAATATTTCTGGAATAATTTTTAAAAATTGGTAATTTTTAGAAAATTTATGAAAGTTGGGAAAAATGTAATTTCTAATGGAATAATTAAAAATATAACAAGAAGAAAAGAGCAATGTGTTATACATTTATATACAACTTTTATTGATAAAAGAGACTGAATTATCACAGTCTAAACTTGAATTCAACTGAAGTTGAATAATAATGTTTAATAATTGTAAACTTCTATTTTAATATACAGATTTAAAGTACAAAATAAAGATATCTAATAAAGATAAATGGCACTCGATATATTTTTGTCTGAATCAGCAATTTTTAATTGATTTAGATCGCAACTTCTCACATGTCTTCCTCATTTGCATTCTTTGTTTATTAATATCAAATTTTTACAATTTGATCTGCAAGTGCCAAATTTCTTGCATTCAAACATTTGATAGCATCCAGTTAAAATAAAAATATAAATGATTATTATTAATCATTTATTAGTTGTTTTATTATTTTTAATTAAAATATAAATTTAAAACTTAAATAGTCTATTTTTTTTTTTTATTAAACATAACCGCATGGCATCATAATACCCATCTCTATAACTTTTTTTTCCATGTGTAATATTTTCAAATATACTTCAAACCTTTATTTCACCAAGTAAGCAAACTGTAACAATTTAATAATTTTAATTCCATTTAAGCCCTAACAAAATCTTAAAAAATAATTCATAAATTTTATGATAAATTTAAAATAAAATAAAGTTACATAAATAGAAGAAAAATCTTAAAAATTTAAAAGTGGCAACTCTTGAGAAGTCACAGAATAAATTACTACTTTTATGTATTTATATATTGATTAATTCTAATAAACAGTTATTTTCTAAATTCATCATAGGTTGATTAAATATCAGAAATGACGTAAATCTTCCATTTTGCACAGAATCAATTAAATGATTAGTAACTTGACAATCATGTGACATTCAAAATGCCAATAGTAAGTGTTTAAGTTTTGATCCAGGTATCTTTAAGTTCACCATTCTATAATTCTTTTTAATCCAAACAGGACAAAGTAATAAAAAGTGTTTAATAACTACTGAATTCATATGACATTGAAATACCAGAAATAATAGACTGAGCTTTTATCTAAATACTATTAATTGTAGAGTTTTCATCGCTCTGCATTAAACTACGGAGGTATTAATTTATTGTTATTAAAAAAGTGAAAACAAAATAGAATTGTAATTGCTAAATGGAAACTTGTTATATTGTGGATAAATGAAGTTAATCAAAAAACAATTGATAAAAAACGTTTTGCCAGAAACATAAATTCTATATTGTTAAACAACTTGTATAATTTAGAAAAGAGATAAAAAATGGAAATTCTTTTAAAGTTTCTTAAGATAGAAAAATAAAGTTAAACCAATGTTGTATACGACATATCTTTATTAATACTGAAGATTTTATCGTTCTACAATGTGATTTTGTTTATATGTAGGTCTATAAAATGGCCTGGAATTATCAGTTAACTTTAATTAGATATACATTTATTAACCAATACTAGATGAGCTAATTCCAAAGGCTCATATCTGTTTTCCACACTTAAGAACCGGCCACAAATTCACTCTCGATAAAATATGAAAGACTTTTTTTTTGAGATTTCAAACACATTTAGGATTTTTTTAGACATCAATTCATAAACGATTCAAGTAATTATCCAATATAGATCAGTTATTAAACATTAGCTATTTTTAATTAAAGTATAAAGTATATCAATTGATAAGTCTAGTTAGTAAGTAATGATCTTTAACTTGTTTTTGTATTATGAACTATTTAAAGATGCTTTATCAGTCAGTTAAATATGTAGAAATAAAAGTTTTCACAAAATTTTGATTAAAAAAAGGCAAAATTAAAATAATAATAATAAAAAAATAATAATGCAAATGAGCTTACAGTTGAAAGTAAACAATACTTTGGAAGATAGTGTGAAACAAAAAAAAGTTAATTATGAAAAGATAATATGAGAATAAAAATTTTAATAAAAAAGAGAAGAATTGTGGAAAGTGTTCAGTGAGATCCGTTTTTGTTTGTCAACTGTTTTTTATAGTAAAAATACTTTTAATTAGAGTGATAACATTTTAAATAAAAACAGAATTTGTTTCATAAATTGAGAAAAAAAGTCAAATATATTTACAACTAATATGTAAAATATAAACTTCCAAAGAATTAATATTATATAATACTTGAGATTAATATATATTATGTTCTTTGATTTGGTATTGACAAACTGTAAATTAAAAAATTTCACGAATATCAATTAAAATAATATAAAATAATATGAAATATAGCTTTAATAAGGTAATATGATTGATTTAAAATCTTCATGATTTCTCTACAAAGTACTTAAGAGTAACCGATCTTTTCTTTAAAATTTTTTATCTAGTGCTTTGGATTGAGAGTATTTCATTTACTTAATAGACCAGTGTTGAAGTATTAATCTCATTGTATTTATAACTAATATTTATAAATGAAGAATTGGGCGTTACAAAATAAAACAAAGCAGGAAGGATTTTTCAGTTTGAAGTTGTCTTTATCAAAGTGACCTATCAATCTGTAGTTAAAAAGTTAAATAGTTATGAGATTATCTCATAATGATTGTCTGAATGTAATTTTTTTCTTTATTAATTAATCAAATAAATGTTTTTTTTACTTAGCTCTGATAGAAATCAATCCAAAAAAATACAGTGCTAATTTTTCTTCTTCTAGTAAATAAAAAGCAATAAGTATTGAAAACAACTATATCTATATGTTCACAATATATCAATAGGCGAATTTACAAAACAAATTTGATTCTATCCTTATACAACAAAACTATTGCTACCAGTTGTAAAATTAATAATTTATGGATTATATATTCTTGATAAAAAACGTTAAGAAAAGTGAGTAGTGGTTAGTTAGAACTTAAGAAAATTTTTTCTTTAACATGCATAAGATATACTTTAATAGGTTTACTGCCATACTTTAATTAAATAATAAAAAATCACAGAGTTCCTATGATTCAAGTGCCATGCACATTATCTTGGTTTATTTGAGAATAAACCATATATCTGAAGTCAGACAGTGATATTTATTGTTAAGAAGATAATGTGTTTCATTCTGCTTACATAATGGGCATAATGGAAGTATATTTGTAAATCTTTACTCAGACAAATTGCACATTTGTAAAAACTTTCAATGCCAATGGTAAGCTAAATTTGAAAATTGAATGCTGCTTTGGTTTTATAACATTTTTCTAATCAATATATTTGGATGACAACAGAATAATTGGTTAATCCAGTTCTTGTAATCAATAGGGCTTTTCTTATTACAAATTTGGAAATAATCATTATATATAACAATTATTCATTTGCTTTCTATTCTTTTAATTAAATAATCCATCTATAAATATGCACATATTGATAAAAACAGTTTATTATTTTTTATTATAAAATCTTGATTATTAACATGAAAGAATCTGAGGGAGAGGGATTTACTTCCTTTGTTCACATATGTACATTAGGCTATGTTTAATATATATAAAACACATATTTTGCGGGTTCATCTGTGCTAAAATATTTTAAATATTGATATACTGACGTTTCAACTTGGTAACACAAGTCATCCACTGAGTAATAAAAAGTAGAAAGACGGTTGTAGAGGCGCTACAATCACTGATTTGAAAAAAAAAACTTTAAAGTTTCACCAATAGCAAAAATGTTAAATTAAGAATGTTTTTTAAAAAAATCTTTCCAAATAGAAGGAAGTTTGCTTGTATCATCTCGCTTATTGATACAATGTGGCCTTTTAAGTATCTCAATGGCTTCTCTAATTTTGCACTAGTATAGATTATCACATCTGGATATGATCCTGGTACTAGAAAAATTAATTTTATGACCTGAATCCATAGTATGGAATGAGAGTGCTGATGATGATGAATGTTGTTTAACTGCATTAGCATGCTCATCTCTCCTAACACTGATGTGACGATTACTCATACCTATGTAAGAAGTCTTACAATTTTCACATGAGATTTGATAAACACCATGAGATTCAAGAGGGATTGAATCCTTAGGCTTGTTTATTATATTGCTGATCTTTTGATGAGTAGAAAATGCTGTATTTATATTATAGCATTTTAATATACGTCCAATACTGTCTGTAGTTCCTTTTACATAAGGAACACAAATCCTAATAGCTGATTTATCATCTTTTTGTTTTCTATTTTGTCCATTTTGGACTTGAAATAAGTTTTTTTTAATAAATTTATAATTGTGACTATTTGCTAATAAAACACTATTAATATGATTTATTTCTTCTTTCAGATGTGACTTATCTGAAAGGTTAATTGCTCTATTTAAAAGAGTTTTGGCTACAGAAACAATCTGAGTTGGGTGATGATATATATATATATGTTGAAATGAAGATTTTCACAGGTTGTATATATATAAAAGACATATTTTGCGGGTTCATCCATGTTAGAAATTTTAAATATTGATATTCCGACATTTTGACTTTCTTTTCACAATAGTTTCAATTTTAATAGAAATATTTTAATTAAAATAAAATATATAAAAACTCTTAATTTAGAATAATATAATAATCTCCTAGGATACCCTTTGAATACTAAAAATGGATAAAGAATTTTATGGCCACTCAGAATACTCCATTAACAACTTAAACCAATTTTCTTATAGAATTTAAATATACAAATTAATCATTTCATTTGACTATAGTAATCAACTAATAATCTTAAACAAAATGAATAATAATTTATTACAAGAGCAGTTTTCTTTAAATAATTGCAATTAAATTAGAGTGATCAGTAAAATTTTTAAGAAGATGGATAAATATTTATTACTTAGATGCATTCTCAACATCTATAAATCATTATAACTAGGTGATTTATTATCTTTAATTTATGAATATGTCCTCTGAATAATTAGAATGAAATATAATTGCAACATGAATTAAATGATGTTTAGATTTCTGGATAAATAGTATGTCATAGATAATATTGTTACCCTAAATAAGGCTTAACAACAAAATATAACATTTATTTACAATAAGACAATTCAATAAATATCACATGATCACCAAGGCTCCTCACTGATGAAGACCACAAGACAAAAACTAGTCTGAAGATATTTGATGAGTAGATACTAGATGGGGATTTTATGCACAAGACTTCTGGCATCCATTGATTACATTAGCTTGCAATGAATGGCAATAAATGCAGAGAGTTTTGCCTGTTTTAAGACAATTCAACAATAACATTGTAGAAAATCCATAAAATGTAAATGGACTGTTAAATTACAATACAGTAAAATTTTTACTATATCAGAAAAATACAATTTCAAAGTGTGTAGTTTAAACTCATGAACAAATAAATTAGTAAATTAAATTTTAGTTCACCATTGTTTATTTTGGTTGACTGATATAAACTTTATGAAACAAATACTGTTATAAGAAGTTTCACATTTCCCGAGTACAAAACTTTTTATACCATCCTAAATGACATATGCATTATTATACAAGTTTTACATTCTCCTGCCTGATAAAGTTTGACTAACATAAATATTATTTTAATAATTCTATATCTTTTTAACTGATAAATTTTTTTTTATAAGTTACGCATTATTTCAAGAAGCTCCACATTTGCACATACTCAGATCATAATATTGTCCCAAACAATGAATCAACCTATTATTATTTATATCTTACCAATCCAGTGATGACTTGTTTCTGGATGATGATGATGATGTATATTGCTTATTTAGGTTTATAAATAGAATGTTGAAATTTTGAATAAAGTAATTATCAGTTTTATATTTTGTAATAATGGTGAAGCACAGCAGAATATATTTATATATTAGGACCATCTCTATGTACACTAAGAGTAATCAAAAGTGCTCATGAAGAAAAGATGACCCTCTTCAAAAACAAATAACCACATCAATTGCCATAATAATAAAGATATATAATACATCATATATTGTTGCAATACAAAAAATATGATACCCCAAGGGGAAAAGATCACAAGGCAAAGAACATAGTGATGTTATGAACCCAAAAAGCATCTGCATTCTGCAGGCAAGTAAGTATGCCAGGACCTTTGCCTCTGAGCATACAAAACTTATGGAAAATATTAAAAAGAGAGAGAAAAGGCTAACATCTTTTTGTAAAATATACATACTATCAAAAATCACATCATCATGAGAGAGATAAGGCTATATCCATTGGAAATATAAATTGGCAAGATAAGTTCAAAACAATACACAAGAAAAATAAAACTAATGCTAATATCTCTTAATGCATGTAATAATTCCTTAACTGATGTATAAGACTAATAAGATAATTATCTTGTCAAATCTGACTTAATACAACATAGCCTAAAATAAATAATAAAATAAGAATATACAACCTCTTTAATGGTTTACATATAAGTATTCACTGAAATAGATAAGTTACTCATGATAAGGGACAAAAGCAATACTCTTAAAATGATAGCACACTAAAATCATTATATAACATTAATAAAATAGTCAATATTATGTGAACTTCTGAATATTACCATGAACCATAATGCATAAAATATATTAAACAAGAATACATAAAACAAGTAAATAATACATTATATGTACATAAAATTATAATTCTAAATTATAACCAGTTTACCAAATTTAATATATTAAAGTTCTTTATCATGGAGCTTTCTCCATTTTTCCAGCACATAATTCTACAAGAATATAATATTTCTCTGTTTGTTAGCAATAAAGCAATCTAAAATAGAAATACAGCACTGAAAATTCTTTTGCATAAGATTTCATTAAACATAAATACACAGATACATTAAGAATGGCCATTTAACTACCCATTATAATATTAAGTTAGTTTTTTATTGATTCATTCTAAATAATATATTCAATACAGAGGTCAAAGAGTAAATATTTCCTTCTAAACTAAGCAGTTTCATTCCAGTCTGAAAGAGAGCAAGGATTCACATTCACATTTTAGCACAAATAATAGTCATAAAGGATATGATAAGCAAGTTTTATTAAAAAATAATGGTATTTAATTTTTAATTATAATTTGCTAGAAATATAAAAGCAATGTCTTTACAACATAGAAGTAAGTTGATAAATCTTTATTTGATTGACCTTAAATATATTTCCTTTTATTCAGTTTCTTTTATGTACAAAATTGAAACATAAATTAGTGATTATATATATAATTAACTAATCAGTATTTGATTCAACGTTATAATTAAAATGGAAAAAAAAACCTGTTGTAATCATACCGCACATTCTAATATTTATATATGGTAATGAAATTCCTTTTTTTTTCAATACTTTATTTTCTACACCTACATGTATATATTTTAAACATTTTTCTTTTTATATCTTACAATCTTAGTTCATTAACATATATTTTAATACTAAATAAAAATGTTTTAAATTTAGCCAATTTGTGCATGATAGGAATCCTTGACAGATATGTGTAAATCCTTTCATTAATAAATTTTATAAATATCCAATAATTGATCTGATTATTATCTCTCCATAAATAGTATGTGTATAAACTGACTTCATTTTAATCTATCAATTTCATTTAATTTAGTTACAAGATCTTAACTATTATTGATGATTTAATAAAAAGCATATCAACTTACATAAAATTTTAATATGTAATTGGAAAAATGGGCACAAAATATTTTTCTCATAAAGTTTTAACATAAAACTCATTACAACAGTTGAGACTGGAAACCCCATACAGCAATCTTTTGTTTTATAAATGTGATTTTTCAAAGCTTCTTTCAAATTTTGATTAGTAAATGCTGATACTTCTACAATAAAAAAATAATTCAACTTACATACTGCAACATTGATCATTCACTTGGATATATTATTTTATTTTTATAGACTCATACAATTATGTAACAACCAGAGTAAAAAATCAATTTTTTTATTTAAAGCTAGCTTCCCAATCTGTTTTCCAAAACTTAACCTTTCCTGCAAATTTTTTTAACAGAAACTGCTTTTTTATAAAACATAGACTTGTAGGTAAATCTTCTTTATGCATTTTTAAGTTTCCAATTTTTTTTTGGCATAACAGCAACTAGTAAATAAACACTGACAATTTTCTATTAAGCAATTTATTTAATTAAGATTTATGTAAATAATAAAGCAATATAATACTTCTGTTAATACAATTTATAAAATACAATGCAGAGAATCATTAATATAAATAAAATAACCATTGCCAAACGCTTTCAACTCATACAAGTCTTTATCAAGGCTGTAAAAAACGCCTATTTTCTCCTAAGCGATAAATTCAAAATATCATTGCCTTGGCCAGGAAGAACTAATCGGAAAACTTGTTAATTTTGAATTCATAGCACGAGATGAATTTTGTGTAAGATATGATTTTTTAATCTTGCGTTTTTTATCGTTTTTTACAGGATAAAAAACGCAAGACAAAAACGATAAAAAACGCAAAACTAAGGAATCATATTTTAGACAAAATTCATCTTGTGCTATGAATTCAAGATTAACCAGTTTTCCGAATAGTTGTTTCTGGCCAATGCAATGAAATTTTGAATATTTATAGCTTAAGAGAAAATAGGAATTTTTTACTGCGCTGATAGTAGGAGTTGAAAGCGCTTGATGATAGTTACTTTATTTATATTAATGATTCTCTGTTTTAGCAATTGATGATGTTATATTGTATTTTAAAGTTTATGTATAAATTTAATACATTTTATTCTCATTGCAATATTCAGAATAAAAGTATTTAACTTATTTATCCAAAATTAAGTTCCCAATCTGTTACATAGTTTGAATACTCTCAATGAAGTAAAACAAATTGATTGTATTTCTTTAACAGTAACCACTCATATTTTCTTTGTTGAACTGACCGTATAAATAATATTGGCTAGCACAAATAAACTTTATTTGTTTTGAGAATAAGAATGCTTTATGTCTTCTGCCATCATCTCTTCAGTTTTGAAGACTTATATATTTATCCTATTATTCCTCAAATATTAATTTTAATCTATTAAATTATATTCAGTCTCACACAACTTGGAAATATTTTAAACTCTTCTGTACATTAGATAACTCATAATAGCATGTTAAGTAAGCTGCAGGCTACGCAGTCACGATAAGATTTGAATAAAGGATGGGTCATGGGTAATACTCTTAAATTTAAAATAATTTAATGAAATAACTAATTATGGGAATTACAAAGAAATTTGAAGCATATATAAAATCATAGTCCCATACAAATACATTAAATCACACTTATATAGTGAGTATATAAAAATACACAAAATATTTTTATGTGTATGTCTATCTGCATATAAGTTAAACTAAGTTCAATGCTTTCTTTAATTCCCTCTTAATGGCTTTAAAGATATATACACATTTTGCACAAAATCTCTTGTTAATTATATACAAATAATTTATGAGATACCTTTTCGTAATAATAATTTATTCTGTTTAGAATCTCATAATATATATATATATATATATATATATATTTATATATATATATATATATATATATATATATATATATATATAATGAAAGGGAAGCTATTATAAATTCTTGTAAGAAAGAGAAAAAAGTAATTATACATTCATATATCTATTATTAATTAGATGCTAGCTAATTTAAACATTTTATTAACTATCATATAATTTAAGTTTTTATCCTTTTTCATTACTTTAGTAGAATCACTTTTGCAGTGCATGGCTCTAATTTTAAAAAGAACACTTTTGACAGTATTTAAAATACCACCCTTCTTTGCTAAGTCATCTTTTCTAGTTTCAGAGTTTCCCCTTTCAAAAGTTAGAATTTTCCCATAGCTATACTTATATACCCATAGATTTGTTGATTTTTAATATTTATAATTTAATTTTCTTTGTGATAACATTTTTATATTGAGATAAGGACCGACTTTCAGTTTTTCATAGAGTGTTGGGACATATTTCATCTTGTAAAATAGATTTTTAGATTTCTATCTTTTAATTCACAAGAAATTATATTTCCAAATAATCAAGTCAATTTACATGCCATTTCTCTTTTAGCTTAATTGTATAAACTTTATGAATTTATCTTTTTTTCTAAGTACTACTTCATAAAATATCACTGTTATAGATATTGTAATTATGCAAAGAAAATAGAGTTAACCTGGGGTGATGGAAAATCATGATCATCAAACCCAAGTCAATGACTAGTCTGATTCAAATATAAAATTAAATATAAAAGGAATGAGCATGAGATCAGCAAGGAACTAAGACTAACTTTAAGTTTACCAGAATTACAGAGAATAATAAGAATTTATCATCATGAATGATCAAAAAAATAAAATCAATAGTCAACCTTGTGACTGGATTTGAAAGTGTTCCATTGTAGACAAGACTAATTATTTAGACACTTCCAAACTTAGGGCAGCAGTACAACACAATAATTTGAATGCACAAACTCAGGTGCTAATTCATAAAAATATAACAAGTCAAAGAAATAATGCTAGGATACTAAAACACACTGAACATCATCAATGCCCTGGACATTTACTATCATTAATATACTGTCCAACTATAAACTTATTTTCTAATAATAAAAAGTAAATAAAATGTAGTGCACAGACTATAAAGGAGATCCTTTTGCACCAATTGGAATTATTATCATCATCTGGATGTCCATAACACTAAACATAAATCACAATCGATATAATTGACCATTAAGCATGAATCCAGCAAAGTAAGCAAGAGCTTTATAATTATTACTGTGAGCAAGAGATAATAGCAACATATAATATTCTAAACCTATTTTAGAATTGAATAAATTCACTGGAATAATTTAAACAATGAAACCTAAATTTATTAATTAGCAACACTAAAATGAATTTAAGGTGGCTATAAATATAAATTGAGCATTCTGATTTTGATTACAATACAAAAAAGCTATCACATTGTGATTTGCAAATGTCTAAATAAGTTTACATAAAACACCTATGTATGAGCACACAGATGTGCCTGTATAATATCAAATAAACATATTCAAATTGTCATTGACTTATAAAAATAATTCATTTTAATACTTCATAAAATATTGATTTTAATATATATGAGACTACACTATACACAACTATTTAAGCACAGATGTGCTGTATAATAATTTAAATTTAACACCTTTGAATTGACATAAACCAAAAATAAAAATTTATTTTTATAAAACAATAATTAATTTTTTCATATATGTGATTGATGACTGATTTTAATATATTTGGGTACCCATTCAAATTTGTGTGCACAATGATATTTCATTAGTTAAATAATTATTTTTATTGAACACATTTTCAAAGGTTAAAGAAACTTTTCCCTCTTTGAAAAAAAATCCCACACAAAAGTTTCTCTTCTACTTTCTTTTCATGTTATTTTTAACTGTAAATATCTTTAAAAAATTGCTAGAAAGTTCTTTTGTTTTTCATCTCCAATATAGAAAGTTTCTGAGTTTCCCTTTTAATAAATAAAACTGGAAATGGACATTTATTATTTTCTTTCATTATTTTAGTTTAGTCAAAAGTGATCTATCTTTAAAACCAGATATCTGTATGCACTTTATATACACAACACAGTACTTTTGTCTGTGCTTCTTTGCATATAGATAAAGCAACATATGTATAAAATCATAGCAAGGTAATCCTTCAGCAAGTCAATGGAATATTTGAGCAAGGTATTTCACTCTAAAACAGTAAACTGGCTTATTAATATTTCTGGGAAAGGTATAAACCAAATCAAATGACTGTTGGCATTTAGTCAGCTTTATTTAGTCTCTATAATTTAATAGACTTCAGATACGCCACCTAATACACATATACATATATACAGACTATAAACCACAAAATTTGGACCTTGATTCCATGTGAATTCAAACTCTACTGTCATTGCACTAGTGGAAGCATCTGGATAGACTGCCTCTTGCCTTTAGTTGTAACTTCATAATTATACTGCTCTAAAACTGTTGTGTTTTAAATAATTCAAATTCACCTTTTTATACTGCATTGCAGAATTTAATAAAAACACAGTAATTAAAGTAAGTTTGGTTTATCTTGATTAAAAAATGTTAATGACTCTTTTTTTAATTTATCTTAATTAAATACCAAATTTTTATCTACTAGTATTTCTTAATCCTTTCAACAACATCTTTATAGAATTTTTATCAAAATGTTAAACAAGTTTTAATTAAAAAATTCTTATCTAATTAAAACATATAGTGGAATTTTATAATTACATGTTTGTTTTAATTATCAAAATCAGAGTTAAACATTAAATACACCTTTTTAAATGTTTAATTTGTAATAATTTTAAATTCAAAATTATTATTTAACTCTTAATTGTTATTTCAGTGTAATATAGAAAATATCTACAAATTTTTTTATTTGTGTTTATTTCTACTGTTTCTTTCAACTTTATATACATACATGCACATACATTACAATGTTATTGTATGCCATGAGACACATAACCATCTCAATATATGTTGTGAAGCATGTTTATGAAAATAACTGTGTTGGTTGTTCTGGAAAATATGTTTCATAAAACATCTTTTACCAGTGAAAACATTCATTTCAACACACACATACACATATACATGTCCAGTATTTTAATGATAAGTAATACTATGAAATTATTTCTTATACAATACAACTGATTTACTAAGTTAATAGTCTCAAACCAAAGCATATCATTAAAACACTGGATGTATCTTACAATACATATTTTATTCTTTAAAACCTGTATTGACAATGTTTAAATTTCACATGCCAGTTATTATTATAAAGCAATTAAAATTAGCTTTAGAATAAATTGTTTGACTGATTTAAATTCTTGCTTTCTGGCTAAAGTATTTTTGTACATAAAAGTTACTTATGCTTTAGTTTATTGAGAGTATTTATTTACATAATAAATTTAATTCATATGAGAAATAATCTCTAAGTGTTATATATTTATATAAAATTTAAATACAAGTATATTGTTGATACTGAACTTAATGTAATTACAAGGAATTTGAACCCAGACTTTCAAGCTCCCTACAGCTATACCTCCATTCCATACAACTGATATACATGAACACATACATGTAAAAAGATAAATGATCTTTAATATAGACATTTCTTGCTGAACCAGCACTCACCAGTTGGTTCAAATCATAATCTCCTACATACATACATAATCAGTGCTCATTATATTTAGATAGCAAATCTTCATACGTTAATGAACATGCTTCAATCTTCTCCACCTTCCAACTCTTCAGTCATTTATATCACTGAAAAACTGAGCACTGATTATATATATGTTGGAGATTATGATTTGGACCAACTGATGGGTGCTGGTTCAGCATTATATATATATATATATATATATATATATATATATATATATACTGGAGATTATTTATCTTTTTTGCATATGTGTAGTCATGTGTATCAGTTATATTAGATGGAGTGGGTGCTTGAACACCTGAGTTCAAATTCCTTTTACTTACATTAAATTTAGAATAGATAATGTACTTGTATTTAAATATTACACATTCAGTCTGTATTTTACCCAACCCTTTTCTGGAAATTTGAATGGACATATTAAAGTCTTATACAAAAGAGATTAGAGTGACTTAAAGTCAACATATGTAAGACAATAAGATTGTCATCAATAAGGGCTTTGAGAATTCCATTATCAGATTTCCAAATGATATGGATGGCCAAAGAGTTGGGAGTGGAGAAGATTAAAGCATATCCATTAAAGTTTGAAATGAACTATCTAATTTAAACTGAGTACTGACTATATATGTGTGTGAGAGAATATGATCTGAACCAACTGATGAGTGCTGGTTCAGCACAAAATACATATATTGAAGATCATTTATCTTTTTTGCAAGTATATGGTAATGTGTACCAATTGTATAAGATAGAGTGGATAGCTATAAGGAGCATGACAGTCTGAATTCAAGTTCTTCTAATTACATTAACTTTAGTATAGATAATATACATGTAGTTAAATATTACATATATAGCCTGTTTTCTTCCCATTCCTCATATGTATTTGAATGGTCATATTAATGCTTTATATATGAGGAGTTAGAGTGACTTAAAATCAACATGGGTATGATAATAATATTGGTATCAGTAAGAAATTTGAGTAGTTCATTAGCAGATATAGGTGATATGAAAGGCTTAAGGATTTGATACCATATATGCAAATACATAGTGCTTATAAAAAAAACTTTTGAGTCATTATTTCTGATAGGAAGATTCTAATTTTTAAATTCATGTTTGCTTGAGAAGTAAAAGTTGTTGATAATATATATATATATATATATATATATATATATATATATATATATATATATATGCCCATGTTAGTACTGTGACTGGTCAGGCCAGAAACACCTAAAGAAAAGGGAGAATTATTAACTCTCGAAATTTTGTGCATATGCTAACCTATGTACTATAACTAACAGTTGAATGTATTAGGAAAATTTAAATAATGTTTAAGTTTTTCTAAAGTCATTCAATACGTAATATCAGATGATGGAAATAGTCCAATATATAAATACACCTATTCCATATGATTTAAATGTTCAAACTATATATATATATAATGTTTCATTTCGTGTTCCACCTGATATTAATAGTTTTATATATAAGTCAAAAATATTATATCTTTGAAATTAAAAAGTAATATTGTATATCAAATTTCATGTAAGTTCAAGGCTTTTTACTTAGATGAATCAAGGGGAAGTACTGAGAAAAGTCAAAAGAACAATAGTAACAATTTAATAATAGCATCTGGTTTTTTTTGAGTTAAAAAAACATGTGAGTTTATTTCAATTTTGATCTGGAAAATACTAAGATTTTTCATGAGAAGAATAACTGTAATAAAAAATTTTTTAAAGGCTATTTTAACAACTAGATATAAAATATATTTTATAAACAGACAATGTGTAAACATTAAAATTTATGATTTTCAATTTATAACATGATGATGTTTAGTTCCACCAAATTTAATTTACTTTGTTTTCAGTTGAAGATTATGAAAATAACTGAATAATTATGCACTTTATCATAGTTATTTGTAATACATTATCACCATTCTACTTTATTCTTTTTAATTATAATAATTATTCTGTAACAGATATTTTATATAATAGAAATCAAACTGTAAGGTTGTTTTCAAGTAAATTAACTTTAAATGAGTTTTAGTAATGATGTTGCCAGGGAAATTATCTATCACCACTGGAAGTACCTGTATGTAAGGCTAAACCACTTTTTTATTACATTGTTGACAAATACTTTTTTTATCATACATTAAATTACAATTCTATTATCAGTGTTTTACCTGCTTGTGAAGAAAGTATTATTTTGTTTTTAAATTTTTGATATCTATCTAAGCATGTTTTCAGCCTTGTTGGTGAAATTCATAGCACTTAAACACAGCAGGTAAAATTCATGGTGAATTTTATTATGCAACTTTATAAATTTACATGTTCCACTTTTTGGACACAGCAACGCAAGAGTATTTTTTGTTAATCACCTGGAGTCATTAGTGATGAACCATAATCCATTTCAATTATCACCTTCAGCACACATTACATTAACATTTTGTAGAAATGAAGCTGTGGACAGATGGATGAACTAAAACTATATGACAAGTCTTTCTATATATTAGAATTTATAATAATTTCAATAACTTCTCAGTCACAATTTAATATTATATTGTTCATAATCCCCGAATAATGTTTCTTGAATTATTGGCTAATGCATTTTCTTGTTACAGTTAGGACATAGGCTTAAATCTAAGAGAAAACTTTTGGATTTTTTTACAGATTATAAATAGCAGTAAGATTTTCTTTTCATATAGTCAGCTCATATTTAATTAATATGACTATATCATTATTAGTTAGCAAATTAGTTATTCATTCACTTGAGCTACAAATTAAAACAAAAAAGGATAACTTTAAATCTTTACTAATATTAAGTGGTGAATAACTCATTCTTTTTCACTGCTTTGTAGAATGCTAATATGCTTCCATTACACATTACCACAGTAATTCAATTTCTTCCATAACCCCTTAATATAGTTTATTGACAGTGAAATCAACAGTTTCTGTTGTAACTTTTTATCTATGGGAAAGAGCAATAAAACAAAAGAAACTTATTTTCCTTAAAATATGTAATCCACAAAAAAAGGCTTCTGAAATGTCAAATTAAGAAGGAGATACTATAAGTATTTAATCTGTATTTGCTTTTATTAAGTAATTAATCTGTGTCCTATGACTGAATATAACAGCACAAATAAATATGATTTATATATGTGCATATATAAATCATATGCACATAATGCATAACCGGAAATGATATAAATGAATGATTTTTAATAATATTTAAACAAATCGGTCAATTTGCCAATAACTTATGCTTACAATCTATAGTATTAGATTAAAAGAACCAGCCAAGAGGTCATCGCAGCTGCCTTGCAAGCAAGTAGTTGGTTGCAGACGGTTGTGGATTCGCGTCCCAGTCGATGCTATGACATATGAAAAGAAAAAGAACCAGCCAATAAGCTCTTCTGATAAAATTGTTTTATAAATTAAACATTAATTAACAGCGAACATAAATCTATTTCTATATAATGCACAAACTCTTTCTTTATAAATACCTAATCAAACTGATTAAATTTTAAGATATAATAAATAATACGATTTGTTAAATATTTGACTTTAAGTTGATCTAAAACAAAGTTGGAAACAACGACATATTGTAATACTTTAAACAGAAATTAATATTGAGTAATAGCACACTATTAATAGATGCTTCAAAGTTTACTACATAGTATTCAATTTTTAATGTAAATTATAAACGATGTCTTACAAAAAATATTTCTATTTCATATTAAAGTAATAACATGTAAAATTAAATATTGAACTGAAAAAATGTAATTGTCAAATCATTTAACAAAACTCTTAAAATTACACTCAGTTTTGTCATAAGCTATTAAACCAATGAAAATGATAGCAGACTAATTTCTCTCTCTCTCTATATATATATATATATATATTGTAATGTCCACTACTTATTTGGTGTTTTAAACGAGTTAACTACTCGTTTAGTGACCAAATTACGTCCTATCTATTAAATTTGTTTCGTCATACAATTCAGTAAGATTTAATGGACGCAATTATCTTTCCTGGTCACACAACACTCTTTTAACTAATGTAGCCACTAAAATAATGGGATAAAGTAAGCCAGCTTATAATTTATTTGAAAGGTGCAAGAATTCTATATTAGAATCCACTGGCAAACATGCCTTTTTTATTTATTTAGCTACGACGAAATTATCTAGAAACTCTGGAGGATTGAGTTTCGGTACAGCTACAGCGTTGGCAAGGTAAATTGTATTTTCAAATCATAATTAACTTTAATAAATTTATTAATAATCATTAATAACGTACAAAGAATAGGTGTATTAGAAATAAAAATTTTTTTACTTTAACCCTTTTCCCGCGCTCGACGAGACTCCTCGTCGACATCTAAAATCACTCTAACTTAGTTCGTTTTTATACGATAAAATTCGTTAAATACGTATTTAATTCGTTTTTAAAAGTTCTGTACGATGGTGACATCTTCCGATTTATTTTAGAAGTAAAAAATAAAAAAAAACGCATTTTAAACCTAAACAAAGAAGGAACATTATTTGTGATTGGTTCTTAGCATGCTCTCAGCCGAAAAAGACATTCTGATTGGCTGGAAAGAACAAAGAAACTGCCTGATCAAAGAAAATAAAGAAAAACGCTGAGATTTTCATTTCGAATACGATTTAAATTATTATTAAATAATATTTATGGAAATTAAACATAATTTTCAGAGAGAATAATAAAAAAACAAAATTATTTTCGAAAAATATTGAAGATTTAAGTAAATATATTGAAGATGTAGTAAAAAGAAATATTTACTTTTCTATAACGTAAAAGTCGATCTTTTTGTTTACATTATAACTTTATGTTGCCGATATAGAATATCTTAGAATAAATAAATAGCAATTTATTTTTGAAAGAACTTTCGTTTTCTTCATGACCTGAAAAATTAATTATATACTTTTTATAAACGTATCTGAGTTGAATTTAATATTATAGACGAATATGTTTTAACAATAGGCTTTGTCTTCAGTTTGTGAGTTGGCCAATTAAAAGATTTGATTTTTATCTCATACAACCAATGATTTAATTAGCGGTTTAAGGGTTAACAAATTAAAATATAAATAATAAAAAAAAAACATTATGATTTAATTAATTGGAAAGATGACACACACACTAATCTAGATATGAATTAATTAATAATAATAATAAAAAAAAACAGTTCAATGATTATAGTTCTTAGGTACACAAGAGTCTCTTGAAGAATAAATTTTGAAGTCTTGATCGGGATTATTTTGATATCAATTTTTATAATTGTTTGCAAACTTTGTCACAATTAGGAAAAGTTATTCTTAACTTACCGGTAAGTTGGTGTGTGTTTTTTGGGATCTCGAGCTCCTAAAATTTCCATCGGTCTCTCCTGCCGGCGTCTTCCATTATTGTTCCGTTCTATAACCGGAGAAAAGGCATGGCTGTCGTGACCCTTTTATTGCGAAAAGCGGTCTTCACAAGGCCCGTTTCCCTTGCTTGCTTGACGACTGGATACTGCAAGTGGCATATTTGTGCAGACATATATTCTTGCCACAGGTTATGCTCGCGGAGAAAAGGCATAGTTGTCGTGACCCTTTTATTGTAAAAAGCGGTCTTCACAAGGCCCGTCTCCATTGCTTACTTGACGACTGGGTACTGCAAGTGGCATACCTGTGCAGATGTCTATTACTGCCACAGGTTATGCTCGCGGAAACCTCCAGCTTTCAGACACGTAACTAGAAGGTATAGAGAAGACCTAGATCGAGGTTGTCCTCCTCCTTTTATACCCCGATCTAGTTTTGAAACGCATATCTTTTGTTCATTCTTTTATCAGCATATAAGATAATAATCTTCTACACTTTCTCTTAAATTTAAGTTACAAAGTTATTATTATTTTTTTTTTAGCATAACTCTGCCATCTTTAATTATTAAAAGATTTTTCTAATTGTAATCCTTTTACTTTTGGAATTTTTTACTTTTCTACTTGTAATCTTTTTATTTTTGAAATTCTTTTAATTTATCTAGATCAGTAATCTGCATGTCATTTATTCTTTCCAATTTAACTTTTATTTTTAATTACATAAAAAAGTACGAACGATAATTTTAACTTTCATTGTACGTTTTTTTTAAAAAAATAGACTATACTAATCAGAAAAAATCTAAAAATGTTTTTCTTTTAAAAGATCGCTAAATTTACTTTTCTTTTTAGCTTTTAAATATCTTACCGGATGCCAATATATTTGTACCTAAACAAATGGTACAATATATATATATATTATCAATCTATTGCAGAATGAAGGTCTCCCCATCTTCTTTGATCTCTAGTCTCTATTCTCCACATAATCCCTACACACTGTCATATATCATCCATCCATCTCACATGTGATCTTTTTCTGAGTGTTTTACAATCTGATAAAATACAGTTTAAGATTTCAATTGACCATCTATTCTCATCTCTTCTAGCAATATATCCAGCCCAAGTCCAATTTAGTCTTTTAATTCTTTCAACAATTTTTTAGTAACATCTGTTTGTTCCCTTACCCATGTATTGTATTTTTAATCTCTTCTTGTTACTCCTAGCATGCATCTCTCCATACTTCTTTCAGTAGTCTGAAGTCTCTGTATTGTTCTTCTATTAAGTGTCCAAGTCTCAGATCCATAAATAAAAAATGATAAAACATATGTATTAAAAACCTTCCTTTCCAACATAGGCATATTTTTTTTTAATATTAAATTATTTCTATCAAAAGTACTCCAACCAAGCTTCATTCTATGATTAATTTCTCTCATTACATATATATATATATATATATAATTAAGAGCGTGCTAATAGCTCTAAACAAGCTTTTTTTATATATATATATTGTAACAGTCAAAATTCATCTATTTCACTAACACACTGCAGAATTTAAACCTCAGACATGGAACTTAACATTAGGAAGGGTTGCATCCTAGAAATCCCAAGTACGAATCCAAAGTCTAAGCTCCACAACACCATCTATGTGATAATGCATCTGATACTACTAGTAGCATAATTTCTTGCTGATGCCAGTAGTCAGAGAGAAACAAGAGACTCTAAATTTAAAATAGCTCTAGGTTCATCTAACAATGACTGATAGATGTGCCAAAGATAAGCCTAATATGGATATATAACTTAGATTGCACTCCGGATAAATGCACAAAAGCAACTATTTAATTACCCTTACCGCATTCTATGGTTAATATAAGAACACAAATCAACATATTGTTTTATATTAATAAAATCATAGTTTAATATAATATGAAAGTAAATGAATTTTTATAAAGATGTATACAGGCAATCATGTTAAAAAACACACACATTAAAGAAGAATACAATATTCTCCAGTTAAATTCTATAACCTTTCCTTTTTTATAAAAAAAACTTATTACAGCCTGGAGAGATGTTTGTTCTGTAAGCTATTTATCTAATGTTTATTTACTTATGTACAATATGTACTTTATATTGGTATGTGAACAGGTGTTAATCATAAAGTTATTGTAATCATGATACTAACATAACACATTTTCCTACCTTGTCTATGATCTGGATTTCAATCTAGGTCCACCCAGCAAATCATTCATCACCAATCAGTAAATGAGTAAGAAAATCACTTAAACACTTGCCACCCAGAAATTGTCTAGCTTTGTAAATTGTGTTTTATCTTTATTGCCTTTTTTATGATGAGGTGTTGAAGAAATCTTTGTCTTTCAATCGGCTATTTATTTAAGATGGTTTTAGTTTTTATCTATAGATACACACTAACTTATTGCAAGAAATATTCTAGCACCTCACTGATAAAAGCCAGAGCTAGAAACTGGTCTGAGAATAGGGATATTCTGAAAAGTTTGCTAAGAGCTATTAGCACACCCATTACATAATATACTAACTTATTATATGTTCATACTATTTTAAAAGTCAGAAATAAATATATATATATTAATCAATGTAAAATTTTCAATATAACTTTATATATTTATTTGCTAGATTAAACTGATTTAAAAAGATGATGGTGAATAAAAAAAACTATAATCGACAATAAATAAGATCTAATTATTAGATCTTAAAATAATATTACTTAGTTTCTCTACTGGATTTTAGAGAACTAAACATATATATATATATTTATTAAAATAAGTAGTTTCAATAATTAGATTCTAAGTGTTTCATTCTGATAATAGAAATAACTTTTTACACTTCCATTCGTTGTTACGCATAATTAGCCAATTGTTATTTCGGATTACTTTTTTAATTTTTATTTTCATTGAATAGCATTTATTTTATTGAAGTCATTGTTTTAAATTTTTTTGTAATTTAAACTGAATATTTATAGCGTCCACGTATGTATATACTTTCCGCTTTGATCGGTTTTGTAACTTAATACTAGAACATCGCCTATCATATCTATGAACTGGGTTTAAATTCAAGTAAAATTAGTTTAGGATCCAAATACTATTATAATTTTTTTAAAGTCAATAGCCTGAAAGTTATCTATCTAATTATTGGTTAATAAAAGCGCATTTAGAGAGTAAACAATGGAAAATAAATCTCTTACCACTTTACCACCTGGCATTGATTAGCTAGGTAAGTATTGTTGTATAATTCACAGATTCTTTATAGAAAAATCGTGGAAATTTATTTGTTTTTCAGAAGAATATTGCAAAACTGCTTTAATTTAATATTTAACATAATTTAACCATTATTTCAAATTTAAAATGTTCTTATTTGCCCTAAATATATAGATATAGCCAAGCGCATACTTAGACTGCAGAATAAAGTTTGCTGAGAACTGAAAAAAAATTCTGTGATTCCTCTTTGAGACCTTAAAAAAACTAAGCAGAGTAAATTTCTAATGTCTATTCCAGGGATGTCCAATAAGTCGATCGTGATCTACCGGTCGATTACAAAGCCATTTTTGATCGATCGCGAGGCCAATCTGGCAAGAACTGTCGGGTAACGAGTGAAGCAAATTAAGTCAAGATTTTCAATTTTTTTTTGTTATTTTTGTTTTTGTTCCAATTTAATGTAGCTAATTTGAATTAATAAATATTGTTAATAATTACTCATGTTGCTTTAATCCCCCCCCCCCACATGAGTTTTTTGGCCCGTTAAAAACCTTCCTTTTCAAACACATTGGCATATTTCCTTTTAGTATCAAGTTATTTCTACCAAAAGCACTCCAACCAAGTTTAATTCTATGATTAATTTCATCCATTATGTTTTCATCTGCATTAATAATTTGACCAAAGTATTTGTAACTGTTAAACTTCTGTTAATTCATCATAATCAATCTTGATATATACGATTATTAATTAGTGGATGGAGCAAAACACGTTTTTATTGTCTTTAAAAATACTCTTTAAAAATGAATTACTTAGGAAAAAATATAAACAATTCAAAATATTCTTAAAATAGTTATATTTATGACATTAAAATAATCACCTGGCAATAAATGAAAAGAATGATACACCTGTTTTTTGGCTCTGATGGTATTGACATGTTAAATACAGAGTGTGAACGCTTTATACTAATTAGATTTAAGTATGATATAAACTATTTCAAATCACAATTAAATATTCAGAGGATAAAGGAAGTGCAATGTATATATATATAATCCCAGTGCATAACGCTATGCTGAAATAAATATACAAATATTAAGTAATTAAATCACCCCACATGGTTAAGAAATCCAGTACTGTCCTCTGTGAACTAATATATAAATACATTAGAGTTCGTATTTCAAAATAGCCAGGTCAAAATGATACCACTTTCACCTGTCTGCTATATGATATTATATATTGAAATACGAACCAACTCAAACAAAGAACTTGAAATTTTAGCAAGTAACGATCTTAATTTTTGCTACAAACAAATATGTTTTATTATTATTATTATATAAAGACATAACTAAACTTTAGTAATTTTAATCTTTAAACCACCTAACACAAATCTATAGAAAATAATCCCAGTGCATAACGCTATACTGAAATAAATATACAAATATTAAGCAATTAAATCACCCCACATGGTTAAGAAATCCAGTACTGCCCTCTGTGAACTAATATATAAATACATTAGAGTTCGTATTTCAAAATAGCCAGGTCAAAATGATACCACTTTCACTTGTCTGCTATATGATGTTATATATTTGAGTTGGTTTATGCTTGTAATGTTTATATATATAATCTTCATTCATTATTGAATGTAATAAATAATTTATTGAATTGACTTCTTAACATTTCAGCATCACAATCTATTTTGTTTACCTTGATTATAATTTTCATCTAGAAACAACAATTAAAACTAAAGTATAGAATGCCATATTTTAGATTAATATCATACATAAAAATAGAACTCATGGCAAACAGAAACAACTTTACACATAGCATGCAGCCCTACATAAAAAGAATTTTTTTTAAACAGTGAATAAGTTATCACACAAACATTTATTTTCATGGCATTTTGGAATTAAAAATAACACTGCGATTTATATTTTCTTTGTAGTACATTAGTTTTATTTTTCTGTTTAAAGTATTGAAAAAAAAAATGTATTTTATATGGCAAGTTTATAATGCTGATAAATTTTGTTAAACAGAATAACTCTTTAAAAATATATTCAAACAATTAATATTAATTTCAGACATTTACTTAATCAGTCAATACATTCTATTTCTGTTTAATTTATCAATTAAATTTGTATTCAAGATGTGAAAGACTGTCCATTAAAAATAAATAAATAAAGCCATCTCATTAGTGGAATAATGCATTTGATAAATACAAAAAAACTTATTAGTAGTATCACAGAAATAGACAATACAGATAAGTAATTACATATTTCAAGAAGTATTTTTCTTTCCTTTTCTTCAGTTGTTTCTGGCCTGACCAGTGACAATATTAGCACAGAAGTTGAACTTACACCTTTAAATTCTCGAATATCAAATTTTAAGACACCTCCCTAATCAAAGCTCAGTTGGTTAGAGAATTGCATTAAAATTCAGTATTAGAGAATCTAATGGTGTAAGTTTGACTCCTGTGTTAGTATTGTCACTGGTCAGGCCAGCGACACCTGAAGAATGATACTGCTCGAAACAGTCATTAATTACTAACCTATGATGGCTATTTGTATGTTATTACTAACAAGTTGTTTGTATTTGAAAAGTTTAAATAAAGTTTAAAATTTTCTACGCATTCAGCATTTATGGATAAATGATGAAAATAGCCCAACACATTAGCACAACCATATACTATATTATAAAATTTACATTACATGATGAAAAATAAAATAATCAAATTGTGGAAATAGGTATAAAATAAAGGTGATGTGGTTAAATCTAAACATCTTAATGAATAAGTGGTAGCAGAAATATACTCTATGTCTTTCAATTGTGAGTTTTATGCAAGTTTGATATATTTAATTGTGATTAATATGCGAAAGCCATGATCTCTTAGAGGTAACAAAAATAATAAAGTACAAACACATATAATTAGTATATCGTTCTAAACAATTTTATATAAATAAATTTTATATATTGTATAAATGTCTTATTCAAGAAATAAATATCTTTTATTGTATCTAATTACCTTCTACCCAATATAATATATAAAGCATGTTTCTGCAATAGCAAAGTGGAAAAAGCACATGTCTAATTTTACCTTTTATGATGTGACTATAAGTAACTAAATAGGAAGATTTGTAGGTTAATTACTGTGTACTAATAGGAAACAATATTGACAAGTAATATAAGAGACAATTAAATTTATTAAACAACTGCAAATGATATTAATATGACTTCATCACAAATATGAATCCATTGATTCTAAGATAAAGATAACTGTTACCAAATTAATATTGCCTTAATAATGGTTGATATAACATTTATACAATTGAATGTTGAGTAATTCCCGATAACTTGTACAAATTGAATATAATCATTCGATTTATTTACTTTAATAGCGAAGTTATTTAATTTCAATGTTCTATAATAGACAAATAATACATCACGCATATTTCTAGATGATTTTTAAATATCTTGGATGTTTGAAAACAAGTATAATTTATACAATTGGAGTTTAGATGTAAGTGTGGATTCAACCTATATCCTGCCCATCCTGATTCTATGTAATTAAATGGACAACCTCCTATTCATGAGGGGTCAGAGTGACTTAGTTAACATGAACATGACAATAATATTGACATCAAAAGGAATTTGGACATTCTATCATCAGACTTTCAATGGTGTGGATGATTGAAGAATGGATTAGATTGAAGTTTGTCCATTAAAGTTTTCAGATTTGCTATCTTAATATAAACCAAGCACTGATTATATATATATATATATATACGGGAGATGATAGGGATCAACTGATAAGCGCTGGTTCAGCATGAAATACATATATTGGTGATCATTTATCTTTTTCATATGTGTGATCATGTGTTTTGATTGTAGGAGATAGAATGGATAGATGAAGGGAGCTTGAAAGACTATATTCAAATCCCCTATAATGATATCTTGGATGCTAAAATGATCTGAAGCATGTAAAATTGATTATAGAGACATATAAATGTCATTTAAATATTTTATAAACCATAGTGGGCATAAAGTATTTTGTTTTATAAACAAAATATTTCTAATCCTATCATTAATTTTTAACATTTGCTTCCAATTGTGCAGATAAAAAATAATACAATCCAAAAAATGGCCAAAATGCATGAGTCAAACTTAATGTAAAAAATATTACGACAAATATAGTCAAAGCTTTCATGAGATCACAGTAAATATGAATAGTATACTGTAAAGCTTCCAAGGAATGAATTATAGAACAAATATGTTTATTAATTGTACATGTTGGACAACGATCCAATAGAAAAATACTGTTAAATTGGTCATTATTGGACTTGGTGACCTTAAGAGAAAAGGCGAAGAGACAATTGCTTTAACAAGTGGATCTATACTCTGCGATAAAGGCACACATATTGAAAATACAAGTGGAATAGGATTCATTATAAATAAAAAGTGGAAGAACAACATTGTGGAGATTGATGGTGTATCAGACAGAATGGCAAGATTAGTTACACAACTTAAGGTTTATGCTCCAATAAGTTGTCATACTGATGCCATAGTAGAAAACTTTTATATGGATGTACAAAAGGCTTTTGATCAGAGTAAACAACATTTTAAAATTGTTATGGGAGACTTTAATTCTAGAATTGGTAATCAAATGAAAGATGAAAGTGCTGTAGGTAATTTTGGTTATGGTTATAGAAATGAAAGAGGCCATAGACTTGTGGAGTTTGCAGAAAAAGAAAAACTTTATATTATGAATTCTTTTTTTGAGAAAAATGTTAAAAGAAAATGGACATGGAAGCATCCAAATGAAGGAACAGCAGAATTGGATTATATTTTGTCTAAAAGAAAATACATATTTTAAGATTGTAATGTTCTTAATAAATTTAACACAGGAAGTGATCATCTATTAGTAAGATACTTATTAATGCAAAACTAGAGAGACACAGATTATTAAAAAGAACAATATTTATAGTTGATACTGCTACCCTTCTGAGACATTCTAATGATTTTAAATTAGAACACTACAAATCGGTTTCAAGTATTAGTAGATTTTGAACATGATTCATACTTGAATGAAATTAATATGTAAATAACTGATACACTTTTAAAAACTGCAACAAAGATAGCTGGTAGAAAAAAACAGCAATTGACCAATAAAATTTCTGCTGAGACTAGAGAATTTTATGAAAAAAAGAAGGAATATGAAGTTATACAAAACCGATGCATTAAAAAGGATTGAATATCTCAAATTTTGGAAAATGGCGCGGAAAAGAGTTGAAAATGATATAAGAAATTATAACTGTGAACTAGCAGGGAAAGCTGTAAAAGAGAATAAAAGACTCAAGACTGTAAAACACCATTTTGGTATTGGTAGGAAATTTATATCTGCAATAAAAAAAGATGAAATTATTACTAAAAAGAGAGATGACATCTTGAAATGGGTAGAAGACTTCTATCAAGAATTACGTAGTAATAAAGAACAAGTATCTCCTATATCTATTATATCTTCCGAATTGCGCAGAATTTTAAATGAAGAAGTGGGACATGCAATTAAATTTATGAAGAAAGGAAAGGCTCCAGGTAATTATGGAATTATAATTGATATATTAAAAGAAGCAGGTGAAGAAGTAGATTTTTTTAGCAAAGTTATATACCAACTATCTAAATTTTAAAGATGTACCAGATGATTGGAAGAATGCAGTATTAATATTACTATTTAAAAAAGTGATAACGATGTTAGAAATTACAGACCTATGAGCTTTTTATCAGTTTTATACAAAAGTTTTACCAAGATAATTACAACTCTTCTGCAAAGAACATCGAATTTACACCAACCAAGAGAACAAGCTGGATTTTAAAATTTTAGTACAGTAGATCATATCCACGTATTGAAAAAAGTTATAGAAAAGACAAATGAATGTGAGTTGCCATTATGCTTCCAATTTGTAGTTTATAAAAAGGCATTTGATTCTTTAAACATTTCTTCAGTGATTAAAGCATTGGATCATCAAGATATAGATCTAGGATATTGTCATATTTTAAAGAATATTTATAAAAAATGCAACAGCATCAATTAGATTTCATAAGGATACTAGGAAAGTCAATATTGAGAAGGGTGTAGACAGGGTGATTTCATATCTCCAAAACGTTTTATAGCAGTGCTGCAAGACGTATTTTGTTGATTAAAATGGGAAGCTAAAGAAATAAAAGTAAATGGAGATTATTTAAGTCATTTAGATTTTGCAGATGATGTAGTTGTTTTTGCAGGTAATGCCTTAGAGCTGCAGGAAATGTTGCAGGAATTATCAGATGAAAGTAGGACTAAAGATAAATGTTAAAAAGATTAAAGTAATGTTTAATGGATTTTCTCAAAGTATGAAAATAAAGATTAAATATGATGAGTTAGAAGAAGTTAATAGCTATAAATACCTTGGTCAGATTATTAATACAGATGGAAAAATAATGGATGAAATTAATCATAGAATCAAACTTGGTTGGAGTGCTTTTGATAGAAATAACTTGCTACTGAAAGGAAATATGGCTATGTGCTTGAAAAGGAAAGTTTTTAATAAATGCGTTTTATCAATTCTTACTTATGGATCTGAGACTTGGACACTTAATTGAAATGCAATATAGATACTTCAGACCACTCAAAGAAGTATGGAGAGATGCATGATGGGAATAACAATAACAGATAGAAAAGGCAATATAGGGGTAAGAGAACAAACGTATGTTAATGACTTCATTGAAAAAATTAAAAGTCTGGAGTTGGGCTCGACATATTTCTAGAAGAGACGATAATAGATGGATGATTGAAATCTTAAACTGGATTACAAGGGATTGTAAAAGACTCAGAAAGATACACAAGTGAGATGGAGCGATGAAATAAGAAAGTGTGCAGGGGTGATGTGGAGAAGAGAAGCTAAAGATCGGAGAAGATGGATTGAACTTGACGAGACCTTCATCTTGCAGTGGATTGATAATGGTTGCTGATGATGATGACTTAAAAGTAGGGCATTAAGTGGGAGTCTATAAATGTCAATCAATCTTGTATCTTTTCTTTTAAACAATGGACTGATAATATATTTACAAATCGATGAAAAATCACCATATGTAAGTACTGTGACGAGATATAAGCAATGAGTTAATCCCCCATCTCCGACACGGAACATTTCCTTTTTACGGTTAAAAATTAAATTTATAACATCTTTAGTTACTGGTAATAAATTGTGCCATGATAGGTTTTTGCCAATTCATTTATTCTGCCGGTGTTAGTAATAGATTTATATGGAGGACAGGAAACATATTGCTCTTCAAAATTATAATTAACAGCATCAGCATTATTTTATAATTATTATAAAAAGAAATTATTTCACACTCAGCTGCCTACTATATATATACAATTTTAATGCACAAATCAGCGCATAACAGCAGAGCTTCTTCAAATTAAATCACAATTTATTATAAACTTAATATAAATTATAATACATAATAAATAATGCCCGAGCGCTTTCAAGAGAACTTAGCTCTCATGCGCTGATTTGGGCATTAAAATTGTATTTATAATTATTAGTAACATCAATAAAAAAGATTAGTAAAAATAGTGTTTAATTGGATTATGGTGGAGTGAACAACAACATCATCAACCATTATCAATCCACTGCAGGATGAAGGTCTCTCCAAGTTTAGTCCATCTCCAATGTTTAGCTTCTCTTCTCCACATCACCCGTGCACACTTTCTTATTTCATCCATCCATCTCATATGTGGCCATTTTCTAGGTCTTTTACAATTTCTTGAAATCCAGTTTAAGATCTCAATTGTCCATCTATTATCATCTCTTCTAGAAATATTTCCAGCCCAACTCCACTTCAGTCTTTTAATTTTTTCAATGAGGTCAGTAACACCTGTTTGTTCTCTTACCCATATATTGCATTTTCGATCTCTTCTTGTTACTCCCAACATGCATCTTTCCATATTTCTTTGAATGGTCTGAAGTCTCTGTATTGCTCTTCTATTAAATATCCAAGTCTCAGATCCATAAATAAGAACTGGTAAAGCACATTTATTAAAAAATTTTCTTTTTCAAGCACACAGGTATATTTCCTTTTAGTATGAAGTTATTTCTACCAAAAGCACTCTAACCAAGTTTAATTCTATGATTAATTTCATCTATTATGTTTCTATCTGTATTAATATTCTGACCAAGGTATTTGTAACTGTTAACTTCTTCTAACTCATAATAATCAATCTTTATTTTCATATTTTGAGAAAATCCATTAAACATTACTTTAGTCTTTGTAACATTTATCTTTAATCCTATTTTCCTACTTTCATCTGATAACTCCTGCGACATTTTCTGTAGCTTTAAAGCATTATTTGCAAAAACAACTACATCATCTGCAAAATCTAAGTGACTTTTAATCTCCATTTGCTTCCACACTTTTAGCTTCCCATTTTAATCTGCAAAATACTTCTTGCAGCACTGCTGTAAAAAGTTTTGAAGATATTGAGTCACCCTGTTTTCCTCCCTTCTAAATGTTGACTTTCCTAGTATCATTATGCAATCTAATTGTTGCTGTTGTATTTTTATAAATATTGTTTAATATATGATAATATCCTGGATCTATATCTTGATGATATAGCTTTAATCACTGAAGAAATATTTATAGAATAAAATGCCTTTTCATGATCTACAAATCCAAAGCATAATGGCAACTTGTATCCATTTGTTTTTTCTATAACTTCTCTGAATACCTGGATATGATCTATTGTACTGAAACCATTTTTAAATGCAGCCTGTTCTCTTGGTTGGTGGAAATACAATGTTCTCTGTAGACGAGTTGTAATTATCTTGGTAAAAATTTTGTATAAAACTGATAAGAAGCTGATAGGTCTGTAATTTCTAATATCTTCTTTATCACTTTTTTAAAATATTAATATTAATATTGCATTCTTCCAATCATCTGGTACATCTTTAAAATTTAGATAGTTGGTATATAACTTTGCTAATATTTTTTCTATTTCTTCACCTGCTTCTTTTAATATATCAATTATAATTCCATCATTATCCGGAGCCTTGCCTTTCTTCATATATTTAATTGCATGTCTCACTTCTGCATTTAAAATTCTGGGTAATTCGGAAGATGTAATATATATAGGAGGTACTTGTTCTTTATTACTATATAATTCTTGATAAAAGTCTTCTATCCATTTCATGATGTCATCACTCTTTTTAGTAATAATGTCATCTTTTTTTCTTATTGCAGATATAAATTTCCTACCAATACCAAAATGTTGTTTTACACTCTTGAGACTTTTTTTTCCATATGTCATAGCATCGGCCAGGAGGCGAACATGCAACAACCGTCTGCAAACAACTGCTTGCTTGCAAGGCTGCTGCGCTGACCTCTCGGCTAACAACGCTTGACCAAAATTCTCTAGTCTCAGTAGAAATTTTATTGGTCAATTGCTGCTTTTTTCTACTAGCTATCTTTGTTGCAGTTTTTAAAATTGTATCAGTTATTTTCATATTAATTTTATTCAAATCTGAATCATGTTCAAAATCTACTAATACTTGAAACCGATTTGTAAGTTCTAATTTAAATTCATTAGAATGTTTCTGAAGATTAGAAATATCAACTGTAAATATTGTTTTTCTTAATAATTTTTGTCTCTCTAGTTTTGCATTAGCACATATCTTACATCTTACTAATCGATAATCACTTCCTGTGTTAAATTTATTAAGAACATTACAATCTTGAAATATGTATTTTCTGTTAGTCAAAATATAATCCAATTCTGCTATATCTTCATTTGGATGCTTCCATGTCTATTTCCTTTTAACATTTTTCTCAAAAAAAGAATTCATAATATAAAGGTTTTCTTTTTCTGCAAACTCCACAAGTCTATGGCCTCTTTCATTTCTATTACCATAACCAAAATTACCTACAGCACTTCCATCTTTCTTTTTTTTTTTTTTACCAATTCTAGCATTAAAGTTACCCATAACAATTTTGAAATGTTGTTTACTCTGATCAATAGTCTTTTGTACATTTATATAAAAATCTTCTACTACTTCATCACTATGAGAACTTGTTGAGGCATAAACATGAATTATCTGCATTTGGTATCTGCTATTAAGTTGTATAACTAATCTTGCCACTCTGTCCGATACACCATCAATCTCCACAATATTGTTCTTCCACTTTTTATTTATAATAAATCCTACTCTACTCGTATTTCCAATATTTGTACCTTTATAATAGAGTACATGTCCTCTTTTTAAATCAATTGTCTCTTCACCTTTTCTTCTAACTTCACAAAGTCCAATAATGTCCGATTTAATATAAGACAGTTCTTCTAATTCTTGCAATCATCCTTCACTTAAAAGTGATCTGTAGTTGAAAGTACCTAAATAAAAAGAAGGTAATATGCAAAATTAAATTGATAGACATTTATTTTCATTTACTTATATAATTAATAGAATAAATATGTTGAGAAGATATTATAGATAAATAAATAAAATAGATACACTGGTTAGAAAAGAAGTAATTGTAGAAAATAAATACGAATAAAATTAATCTGAAATTATATAAAGATATGCAAGAGAAGAAGGCAAATTGAAATAATAATTTACATAACATATAGTTTATATATAAATAGAAGAGAGGATATTAGATGTTTATTTATGGAGTGTAGGATGTTGAAAGAGGATTGTGATAAATTATATAAATAATGTAAGAAATTGAAATGTAAAGGAAATGAATAGGATAGATATTTTATGATTTTTATTTAAGTTATAATATGATGATATAAGAATAGGATAAACAGTTTTTATTAAAATGTGATAAAAGAAAAAAAAAGTAATGAAAAAGTGTTTGGGGAATAAGAAGTAAGTATTAGAATAGTATATTGTTGTACATAATGGTTATAGAGGTAGAGAATATTTAACTTGGTTATTATAGCTTATGTCCAGAAACTTCCGATTTTCGTTAAAGAAATTATTTTACATCAAAATATCATTATAAGGCATTATCAAAATAGGATTATGAGTTTGAGGGCGGGGGGGGTATACTAGTAGAGATGGTGGGATTATTATCAAAGTTTGATAGTGGGATCAATTTAAATTTGATTTGTGAATTAATTTGAGTTAAAATGTTTGCTTGAAAATAGTAATATTAATTTTTTAGATGTATGGATGCTTGTTGGAAATAGAAAAGTATTTAAAATGGATGGGTACATTTATTAAACAGATGAGTAAAACTGCAATATTGGAGATAGATATGAAAAGAAAGATATATGTATATTTATGAGTTACAGATATAATAAAAGTCAATGTGAATCATAACAGAATGATGAGGAATGTTAAAATATCTTGTTACAAAGAATATATGGTAAAAAATATTTATAAGAAGTTTGAAGAATATTAATATAAAACTTGGTTTATGTGTAGAGAATAGGAGGAAGTTTCTGCAAGAGCAAAATTAGATTGTTATGATGATATAAACATATAAAGAAGATCCACATTTTCAGAAATATATTTAGAATGGGTAAAATTAAGAGAGAGTGTAAGAAAGAAGAGAATTTAAAAACTATCTTTAAGAACTGTAAAAACATATGTTAAACCGGGGTAAAATGAATGTGAAAATACACTGTGAGATGTTTAGATAGGAAAATAAATAAATTTAGAAAAGATAATTGCAAAATATTGATTATAAGTGATATCGATTCACATACTAATAAAATTTTGAAGTGAAACATGAATGGAGAATTATTAAAGATATATAAAAAAAATTATTAGTTAGAAATTTGAGTAAAGGATACAATGGAAGTTTACGTAGTCGAGACAGAATCTAAAGTCTACAGCTGATCGTATGCTGAAAGACAAAAGAAAATTAGGAAAAAAAAAATATGTTTGCTGAATAAAACAACAACAACAACATAATCTTAATTTTATGTTAGAAAAGTAAAGATATTTAAAAGATGAAACTTATGGAAAGTTGAAATAAATAAATAGGAAATAAGCAATGAGGTTACAGTAAATAGATTTAATTTATGAAGAGTGCATGGATTTGATGTAAAAGATTGCAAATGATTAACAAAAGAAAACTAAAGAAAAATATTCTAGAAAGTGTAAAACGAAAAAAAAAATTATGTAGGATTATATCAAAAATTACTGAAAAGCAAGTTAAAGAAGAATAAATAAAGTTTAGATCGGATAGTTATTTAAAAAATTAATTAGAATAAATAAAAATTGGGTTACTTTAATCAGAAGTTAAAGAGAATTAACAGAGTGAGGCCAAAAAGATTATGAACATTTTTAGACGTATATGAAGACGAAACATTTTAAAAAAGGATTATATATATTGTTAAATGCAAAAAAAGTAAATAAATATTAAAATACCAAAGAACTTGAAAAAATGCTTAATGAATTTGGATAAAAACTTTATTGAGAAAAAGAATTGATAAATAAACAGGATGGATAGAGTAACGAATGAGGAATTGAATGAAGCAATAGATAGATTGGGGAAAAAAGCAAAAGATATGCATGAAATATAAGCACAAATAGTAATAATTATATTAAAAATATTCAAAAATTAGTTTTAAAATATTTTAATAAAATTATAGTTGATAAGAAAATTTCAGAATAAAAGAGTGTTAGAATTAGATTATTATATATTGTAAAGAATTAGCTAGAGATTTATTGACTATAAATTCTAGAGTATTCAAAATATTTACCATTATCATAATAAATGAGACTAAACATGGATGGAAGAGAGTAAATTATTGGTGGGGGTGGGGTGGTGGTGGTGGTAAAAAGGATTTAATTCAAAGAGAAGATAATGGATAATTTATTCGTTATACCTCATTTAATTAAAATATTGTACAAGAAAAATAAAGCAATATTTATAACATTTTTAGAAACGAAAAGGCGTATTTTAGATTGAATAAAAATAAATTACTGGGAAGTTTTTTTGAAAATATGGAATCGTAGGATTGCTAATAATTATTCAAAATCTTTGCAAAAACAATATTTATAAATACTAATTGGGGGTATATTTTAGTGAAAGCTAAATGTATAATTAAGCTAAAACAAGATTATATATTCTCACTTTTATCACTTATTTTATTTCTAAAAGAATTAGAGATTAAGATAAAAATTTTGGGATAGAGATAGAAATTTCTATAATTGGAACCAAGAGAATATGTAATATGCTATTGTTTTACGAATAGTGTGAAAGATATAAAATTTTTATTAAGAGAAGAATAGAGAAGTAAAAAGACATGAAAATTAAATGTAGTGAAAATAAAGTGTTAAAATATTATTTAACGGAAATCTGAAGAATGAAAAATATTAGTCTCGAAAAAGTGGATAAGTATAACTATTTAAATATTTTATTAAGCAGAAAAGGGGATTTTACTAATAGTTTAGAGTTGCCGAAGAATTTTAGAAGATATAACATATTGATTAAAAATTTAGCAAGTTTCTCATATAATAAATATGAAATAAGAAAAATTATTTGAAAAAGAGTAATAGTGCTTCCCTTAACATTTGACGACACTTTTATATTGGTAAAGAAACTAATAATTAAAAAAATAAACAAACACGCACGTACATAAAACAAAAGAGGTAAGTAAACATCACGTACAAAATTGTGGATAGCAAAATATTTATGAAAAATAGTGTGGATTTCTTTTTTAATAAAGAAAATTAAAAGTAAATTAAAAATGTATGGACAGATACTAGAAAGGAATGAAAATAGTTTAGTATAAAATAGGGTTTAATTGAAAAACAAACATATTAAAAAAAATTATAATATATAAATTTAATAGGTAGATAATTTACTTTTATGTAATTATATAAAAATAGGATAAATGTATAAAAAAATTAAAGGTAAATAATTATGAAGAATAGGAGGAAAATAGATAAGTTGGTTAAAAAAAAGGAATAAAATTATAAAAAACAAATATGAATAAAAAATGTTTGATATTATATAGGAGTAAAAATTATATAAAATATAACAAAGTATATTAGTACTAAAGAAATTTTATTGCTATTTATTGCAAGTACAGGAGTTTTAACTATAAAAAAATGGAAAAATTGATTAAGGACTTACAATGTAGATGTAATTTATGTAAAAAGCTTTAGAGAAACAATCCAACACTTATCTTTAAACTGTAGAATGGTGAAATAGGATCAGAATAAACTGTAAATAGAATTGGAACAATTTAAAACTAACTATAGCTAAAGAGGCAGAGATTTATTTAAAAGGATTATTGACTAAAATTAGGGAATATAAACATAGGATAATACACTAACAAGACATCTTTTATTAAAATGAGATAGGAGAAAAATGACATTAGGATTATAAAAATAAATAATTAATAAGAAATAAAAAGTAGTGTGTTTGTTGTTTGCATAATGATTTTAGGAAAGAGAATATTTATCATGGGTAACAGGGATTCCATCCTTATTCACAGAAATTTTTGACTTTATTTAAAAAAATCATTTTATATAATATGATATCACATTAACTGTAGTAAATTAATAATTCCTGTGATATATAACTTTTATCTGTTAATGGAAATGTTACTATAATTTTATGATACCTGCTGAAGAACACTTTAAATTGTTGTATGTGAATGAAAAGCTTCCAATATTAAAATAAATAATGAATTACTTATATATGCATTGATTTGTTTATTATTGAATCATTAATAAAAATATTAGATTATGAACTGAGACTAGCTGCTAAGCAGTTGAGTATTGTAGAAATAATTATCATGTGCACATGCATCTTACTTTTCTGAATTAAAGAAACTTGAGCCATTAGCTTCAGTAAAATATTAGAAATAAAAGAAACCATATTGTGTGTATGTTCAAACACAACTCATGCGGAAGCATATTAAGTAGCCAAAAACCATTGTGAAAATCTGTTAATAATTTGGTGTGCAACAATAGATCAAAATACAAAATTGGATCTGAGAAAAGGAGCAAGAAAATACCACTGTGCCCTGATATCTTGATTAGTCAGCAAATGTTAAATTGCCATGGAAGACTTTCATTACCTATCACACTCTGTAAAATATGTGTATATAATATGTAATGTAGGGAGCATACTAATAGCTCTAACAATCTCTTATTGATAAGTGCCACAAGAGAAAGCATTTATAATCTCTATCTAGAATTATCCATATCTTCAGACCAATTGGTTTCACAATTTTGGCTCACTTCAATAACAATGTCCTAGTTTCTCACTGAGGTGAGCCAAAAGCTAAAAAACAATCAGTCTGAGGATAAAGATAATTCTAGATAGAGATTTTAAATGCATTTTCTTGTGGCTCTTGTCAATAAGAGCTTGTTAGAGCTATTGGTATACTCCATATACTACATATGTGTAATACAAGCTTAAAACAAGTCATGCAATATATGACTTGCTTTATATATATATATGGATTCCATCTTTATTGTTAAAAGGAGGTTGCCTTGACAACACTTTGAAATTTTGATTGTTATTGGGATTGTCTACGTATTGACTGGTATATATATATGTAAACATAATTTTAGGTTTATCTCTGTATGTAGTTAAGACTGGCTTAAAAGTGAGATGATGAAGTAACAGACTGATTTCGATGAGAAAATAAAATCGAGCTCAAAATAAGACAAAATATTTCTAAAAATAATTTTTATAAATAAATAACTGAATGATATCAAAATAACAATTTAAAAAACATTTGGGGTATTTTTAACACAAATAATAATCTCGCTCTTTTATCAAAAATTGTCCGATCCTCTAATGAATTTTTACTGATTTCTAAAGTATTTTTGAATTATTTTTTTATGTCTTGCGTTGTTAGCCGAGAGGTATCGCAGCCGCCATGCAAGCAAGTTGTTGGTTGCAGACGGTTGTGGATTCGGGTCCCGGCCGATGCTATGACATATGGAAAAAAAAAAAAAAAGTGTAAATTATGGAAAATAAAAAATGTATTCAGGGAAATTGTTCTTTTATCTATGACATAAAGTAATTCTTAGGCAGACTATATATATTATACAATAATTCACACACATACACGCACACACACACATATATATATATTGTATTTATTTTTGATGTTATTTTTTTCCAAAAATATATATAATTTCTAATAATACTTATTTTAGTTCATTTATTAAAAATAAATAAGTGATTATTACTTATAATTATTATTATAAGCATAGTTTTATAATTGGGAAAAATATTTTATTAATCAACAAAATTATTGTAAAAATAAATTATAAAAAGACAGCATTAATATGATCTGCTTCAGTTGCCAAAATTATTTGACATGTCTCTGCTTGTATTTGCTAAATATTAATATATTATCACTCATGATTTATGTGAAACATAACCATCATCATAAAAATGTGTTGAAGTAAAAGTTCTGATAATAGATACTAGGTGACTCTTATTATCTAAATAATGACAGGTAAGATCTATTTGAAATGTCAAGAATATAATAGTAATAATACATAATTACTACTCTAATAAATAATTCCACACACACATATGTAATGTAATTATATGGCATTAATTAATATATAAATTTTATAAGACTCTTGGACATTTCATTGTATCTTAAAAATCATACTAGTGTAAGTCTATATATTTGTATAGCATTCATAATGATTAAATTCCATGTGCTGGCTAGGCAGACAGATATAAATCAGTTCCTTTCTACTTTCCAAGTTCTTATATTAACAGTTGATTAGAAAATGACAACTAAAAGAGCAAATATTAAATCAGCTAAGCTATTATAATATCCTCATTTGAGGTGACTTAAATTTAAATCTATAGTGAAGAGTTAATTTTTTTTTTGATCACTTTAATCCACAATAGCTGCAATACAGTCTACAAATGCACAAACTCCAAATGGTATTTAATACTAATCCTAAGAAGAGTATTTGTTTTATATAAATAATGTTTCAAGTTTGATTTTTTTTATTATAAACATTATTTGCAAAAAAGTGTTAAAATATTAATATATAAAAATTAAAAAAAATATAGCCATAAAATCATGAAAATGAAGAAATATAATTATTTTTGTTTAGTTGATTGATTTTTTACAATCAGTTATTATAATGAAATAAATTTGCATTTTATTATTGTAGTTATTATTTACAATAAGTTTTATATTTGTCTTTAAAAGTAGATAAAAAAGTGGTCATATATAAAAATTTTTTTACAGCTGTTTAAATTACAAACAGTATATCTTTTAAATGAGAAAAGGGAATTATAAGATTTATATTACATGAGCTAAATTCAAACAATTTTAATTATTTAAAAATTTTAAACAAATCACTAAATACTAAATATGTAACAATAGAATATTACAATGTCAAAATATTTAACATTCAGAATGATTAAACTTGAAAAGTTTGCTATATTAATGCAATATTTACTAGTTTTATAAATTCTATCAATTTGGTAATTGAAAGTATTTACCTTGGTAGTTATATTCTTTTCTCCAATTATTCATATTAAAATTTAGAAGTATTTGGAAGTGAATTCATTTTCTATCCGTAAAATAGATAGAAATGATAAAACTTGAGGGTATTGCATTAATAGAGCCAAGATTTAGAGTTTAGTTCTTCTGAATCTTACATAGTTCTTGATGATGTAATATTATATTATTACATACTGTATTTGACATTTGGTGATTTATTTGCAGAGTTTTAATGTGTGTTGAAATTAACTCTATTTTGTAGATTTAAATTTAAGCTGACTTGAATGTTACATTTAACATCTTGGTTAATTTAATATTCCTCTTTGTAATAACTATTATTCAGATCAAATATTTTTTAAAAAAAGTGGAATGCAGACAGAAATGGACTGTTTTCTTTCTACAAACCTGATATAATTTAAAAGCCTAATGAAACATATTAAAATAAGTGCTTAGAGTTTTTTCACTGTAAATGTTATATATAATTCTTGGTCCTGGATCATATTTTATTGTTAAAAAATATATAAATATGCCGTGAATTTTGATTTATTGTTTTTCAAAGGGGAAAAAATTGAGATATAAAAAATATAAAATGGAATCCCATTAAAATATAGATGATAATTTAATGTTAATGCACTGAAATACTGCATAAACAATATTATCGGCTGCAAATACTACTCAAATAAAAACTTTTAAATATTTACTCATCCATTTATCCATCAATTTATCTGCCCATTTATCCACTAGGATATTCAATCTATCTATCTATCTATCTATCTATCTATCTATCTATCTATCTATCTATCTATCTATCTATCTATCTATCTATCTATCTATCTATCTATCTATCTATCTATCTATCTATCTATCTATCTATCTATCTATCTATTAATTCACTGACCAATCAATTTGCCTCTCTGCACATGTATATTTTTGCCATCTATCGATTTATCCATACATCCAGTTATCTATCTATCCATTTTATCTATCTATCTATCTATATCTATTATTTCATTACTATCTGCCTATCTGTCTATTATCTATTTACTATCTTCATATCTATTTTTCTATCTATTTACTTATTCAACTTGTTATCTCATTATTAATCTATCTATTTAACTATATATCTATTCATATATTTAATGTTCTATCCTTCTATCTATTTATTCACCCACCTATTCATCCATCCATCCATCCATCTATCTATATGTTTGTCTGACTGTCTATCTCTTTTTATATTATTGATATGCAATAAAATTCAAATTTACTTTTAAGTGACTAGACATAATTTGTATTTATCTTGTTTTTTTTAAATATTCATTTATTTTATTTTGTACATATTAACAAATTAGTTCAATCAAAATTTAAACTACAACAGCCATTACATATAACGCCCTTAAACATTAAATTTTGGTTGAGAGTAATTTTCTTTTATAATATTACGCATTTAATACATTTGATTTTTATATATGTTTATTTTCAGATTAACCTGTCTTTACTATGGCTTCAATTCTTCATGGGAATAAAGGAATTATAAAAAGTGTTTCCATTGGAAATCGGCTTTTTGGGTTCTGCGTTTTGATAATCGTAAGTGGATTAATAATTTTAATAATATATCCCCAGGATTTAACTTATAATATCCCAAAACGACCTTCTATTTTTTCCAAAGCAAACCAAATTAATATAACTCTTGCTCACGAGGAATTTCGATGCTACATGAAAGTACAATTAATAGATTTATATTCTACATTTGTCTTAAAAAGAGCTAAATATGAAATTTTACAGGAATTAAAAAAATTTATAGAAGAACTCAATTGTTCTAGAATAGAACATAACCAACTACAGTCTGCATCCGTAAATAAAATGGAAGATGTCTGTCCAGAAAAGTTTATGGGATCAGATTATGGTTTGCCCTATGGATTCAAACAGGGATTTATATTTGAACACTGCTCTAATGTTAAACCATTTTCTAATGTAGTTACGATTATATTTGATACTGTGCATACATATTATGATAATAGTACGATAAAACATGTACTTCAGGAAATAGAAGAATATTATCCCAATATAACTGTATTTTTAACAGTTTTAAACTCGACATTTTTAGACATTAACTCGCTCACTTTTATAAACATTAACATTTTCAAATTTTCTATCCACGATTCATTAGCTGGTATATTAAACAAGTTTGTCAAAGACATCGAAACACCTTATATTTATATTCTTCGTGATATAGACGATTTTACATATCATTCAAGAATAAAACGACTTATACGGGTATTAAGTATATATGACGAAGTAGCAATAGCTGGAGGGGCATTTAGAGATCCAAAAGGCTATTGGTCATCCAACTGCTATCAAACAACAATTCGTAATTATTATTTGCGTTATGAAGAAGGATACTATAAGTCTCTTGGAGAATGCATGTTTTGTGATTATTTCAAAGGTCCTTTCATAGCAAAACTGAACATTTTAAAAGCTGTTCAATTTAATATGAAACTTCCCTCTGATATAATTTATGAAGAACTTTTTTTACAAATTCGCAGCAACAATCACTTAATCTTTAGCTGTCCAGATGTAATGAGTTTTTTAAAAAAGGATAATATACCTAACATTCGATCATCATGGATAGCTTTTTCAAAAATGCATGAACTAAATAAAATAGTTCTCCCAAATAGAACCATACTTGAATTTACTTGCACAGAGGTAGATCAAGGTTGCTGGCCATATTCTACTACAAAGTCCTACTTGTTACCTCTTTGTTGCCAGCAAATAATAGTTGAACGTATAAAAACAATAGTCAACTTTCTTGACCAGCATAATATAACTTATTATCTTATTGATGGTACATTATTAGGTGCTGTAAAGCTAGGAATACCCCTTCCATGGGATATAGATTCAGACATCCTTATTGATAGCCAAGAAGTGGCATTTCTTAAAGATAATCCATCAATATGGACCTCTAAAGGATTTACTTCAGCTATATATAGTTCAGTAGATTACAAACTTGCCAAATATATTAATTTCCGCACACGTGTATATTATAATTCCATTTATATAGAATTATTTTCTACTCATAACATTAGTGACTATACGGATATTAAATATAAGCAAATTCCAACTAAAGTAAAGTTTGGCGATATTTATTTAAACACCCCTATTAATCCAGGTTTAGTAGCTAGAAATCAATATGGTAAAGAAATCTTAAAACATGTTCAAAGTTGGACAGCTTTGGGACAAGGGATGTGGGATGATTATCATGCAGGAAGTTTTCTGCCATGTAAAAAACCCTTGCATCATTCCTGTTTGGATCATTTTCCTGCCGATGGAAATATGGAATTACAAACTCCATAGTTAATATGTGGCCATTTATAATGGCAAATTAAATTCAATTTATATTAAATTAGACTCTTTTTCCAATTGGTGGAAAATATTATTAAAATATTTTTATTTATTGAAGAAAATTTTACAGAATAAAGCTATTTTTAGATGTATAAAGCATTTCCATTTTATTACGAGACAAATTAACTTCCACTTTGAGGCAGAGAATGTGATAAGAGAATGCAAAGCAAAACATCTATCAATCATCCAAATTATTGTCCGCTTCAAACTTTTTAAAAAGTTTCTGATATATTTTCTTAGTAAACTTACTGTATTAATACTTAACAGTGCATTAATTTTTAATTAATTTATGTGCACACCCATGTATTAAGAGGTGATTTGACAAATAGAGGTATAAGGAATAGTTACGTTATTTAAATTGTCATTGTGACAAAACACTGAATTTATAATGATGACTATTATATAACACTGTTGGTTATTCAAGTTTAAAATAGGTTGTAAAATTAGAATAGTATAAACATGTATTGATTCCTGAAAAATTTGTGTGTATAAACTGGGATAATGCAATTATTGCTTGACTTTAGAGTTAATATTGTTCGGACTTTGCATGTTTCACTTTAAACATTTATTGTTAAAAATAACTTGTTATCTTAAATTTGTGACATATTATAAACATCTTAATCTTTTTTTCATGACTCCTAATGAAAAATGCAATTTTGGTCCTGTGATCACAGAAAGATTTGTTTCATACTAATTTTCATGATAATGAAACAACTTTTAAGTCATTTTGTTTAATTTTACAACAATAGTTGTGATTCTAGATTTTAGTTTTCATTTTGTTTCCTAGGTAACAGCAATATGTGAATTATACAATTAAAACATCGCACAACCAAAGATTCAGTTGCACTGCTTCTGAATCCAAGACTTCTAACAGATGAAAGGCGTATGCTAAAAACTAATCTGGGAATATTGGTTGGCAAGGCAATAGATAGGGGTTAAAATGGACAGCATTCTAACATCTATTTAGTTACTACAGCTTGTACTAGATGGCGCAATTGTAGGGAAAAGTTTGCTACAGTTGTGAATTGTAATAGGAATCATTTATGCTACATTAATAGAGCAAATAGTTAAGCTTTATTTTTAATTTTTACAGTTTTTATTTTGATTTAAAAACACTTTTATTAATTTAAAAACTACATAATTAAAAATAAATTGTATTTGTTGTTGATCTTTTATATGGACTAACAATTAGCAGACCATCATCTACATATGAAAATTGATAAAAAAATATTAGTTAATCGATTTTGTCGTTTTTAGAATGAAAATAATATTAGTTTCTTTAAAATGAAACAATATGTCTGTAAAAAAAACAATAATATAGAAGTAATATGTTTATTAATTAGTTAAAAATAATATCATTAAGTGCTAATCAATATAAACTTTGTGAAAAATATTAAATTACTCACAAGGATAAAAAACCACAAAATGGAAAAAATGAATAATATATAGCAAAAATTACAACAAATATACATCTATTTAAAATAGTAGCCATGTTATAAATGCCACTATTTTTACTGCATAGCATCTTTATCTACACATCTTTCCCAGCACCAATACTTATACAAAAGACTCTCAGACAAGCTAAAACATAGCTGTATATTCCTTGAGCACCAAAAAATGACAGGACATCAATTTTCCCCCTTCTACACAACTATTCAGTACATTGAATAAAATTGCTATATAATTTTGATTAAGATTTCAGATATTGTTTTATTTCTCATGACTATATTTGTATTAACATCAAAATCTTGCAAGAAAATACACAAATACTTCATACACTGGTTTTGAATGTAACAAGACATTTTCTCAGCCACACTGAAGTGAGATTTGCTAGCTGTTATAAATATGTTTGTGAAAGAATTCTCTTAGGTGATATTTCTCCTTTACCAGAAAACCACAATATGCAAATTATTAACAGCACAAAGCAAGAAGCTAGAATAGATGGTCGTGGGTTCTCAGCAGAAAGCAGAAGTTTGATTGCTGTTAAATATGTACAGAGATGCTCAGTTTTTCATAATTTATTAAAATTATATATTAAAATGTAAATAGTGACAGGTTTGTTTTTACATAAATTTACAATTTTTTTATTTTCATAAACATAAACATGTATATAATATCATGTTTGTTTTTTGAATAAATTTTATTATTTTCATATATTAAAATGTGTGTCATATTATATATGTTTTCAAAATAAATTTCATTATATTTATGTTTATATGCTCTCCCCCCCTTTCCAACATATTACATATTTTAAACAAAGTGATATTATTTTCATTCTAAAAACAAACAAAAATCAAACAAACACACTGTCAATTGGCACTTTTTTTGTCCATTTTCATGTGTCAATGATGACTCTTCCAACTAGTAAGTACAAAAAATTTACATAATATATAATATGTATATAATGTAAGCAAATGGTATTATAGCAAATAATATACACTCCCATTTTTAGTATAATAAGAAGAAAATGAATCATTTTCTTATCAATTCTCTTTATATATAAGTAAGATTGTCTTGAATTCTTAAAGCAGAGAGTGTGAATTTTAATCAATCTAATTACTTATTGTAAAATATTTATTAAACAGATTGAATTTTTATTTAACAAAGTAAACACATTCCTTATTTTATTTTTTTAAGTTTGTAATAAACATTTGAATGATTATATATGTAATAAAAAAAATTACAACAGGAATATACATGAGAAGTGTCAATTTAATTCCTAAAATGGACATGTGGTATTGTATTAAAATCACATGTGTATTCATGTCTAAACATGTTTAAATGAATACATGTACATTTTAAGCTGATAAAACTAGTTGTTACTTAGTTACTGAGAAGATAATAAATCACCTAGCATACATTTTGGTAAAAAAGTGGATGATTGAAATTTTAAACAACGTATTAACATCAAATTTTGTGTGAAAATTGGCAAAAGTGCTGCTGAAAATTTACAGCTGTTGCAAGTGGAATGTGATGAAGATGCTATAAAAAATTGCATATGTTTGAATGGCATAAGAGATTCAAAGATGAGTGAGGATATGTCAGATGATTTTAGAAGTGGACAGCTAAAACAACAAAGACTGACATTAATATTAACAAAGTGCAAGATGCAATATAATCTGACAGATGATTAAGTGTGAAAATGATAGCTTAAAAAATTGTAATTTAATCAAGAAACAGTTAGGCTAATTTTAAATAAAGAATTTGGCATGAGAAAATTTCTGTAAAGATTGTGCATTGGATATTGATGGATGAATAGAAATAGTATTAGTTTGATATTGCAACCAATCTTACTTCAAATATGCATCTGCTTCTGAGAGTAATTATAGTTCATGAAATTTGGTACTGCCAGTATGACTCAGAAACAAAATGTCAGAGTATGCAATGGAAATCCCTGAATTCAACATGCCCTAAAAAGGCACACATGTCACTCTCACAGCATAAGACCATTATGAATGGTGTTTTTGATCACAAATAAATAGTCCACCAAGAATTTATTGAACAGGGACAAACAATCAAACCAACAATTTTATTTAAAAATACTTCAGATTATGAGATTCTGTTTAAAGAAACAGATCTGAATTGTAATCTAACAAATGGATCATTCATTATGATGCCAAGTCATAATGCGTTCATTATGGGAAATGTTTTCGTCAAACATCCTATCTATTCATCTGTTTAGCTCCCTATAATTTTTGGATATTTACAAAATTAAAAATTGTGCTGTGAGGATGGTGATTTTTCTACTACAACTGATATCCAAATGAAATCAAGACAGCTGCTCAACCATATTCCTGAAAATGAGCTCCAAGTGTGATTTGAAAAATGGGAAAACATTTAAACTATGTATAGATGCATAATGGGACTATTTTGAAAGTGACAGTAGCCACTAGCATATACTTCCACATATATATTTTATGAAAGTGTATTCTGGGAATTATTCTGGGAATGAAATTATCACACCTAGTATATAGCATTCAATACAATCATCTTAATTAATAAATGCTGTTGTAGTAAGTAATAGATATTTCTTCTTCAATATTTAGCAATACAATAACAAGAAAATAAATTTGTTTCTTATTGTTTTTTTTATATATAAGGGGATTGTTTTAAATATTTAAAGCAGAGAGTGTAAATATTAATCAGTCTATTTAGTGAATATCTTATAATAAGTAATTAAATTGATTAATATTAACATTCTCTGCTTTAAGTATTCAAGACCATCTTTTTATTACAAAGAGAACCAATAAAAAAGTAATTCATTTTTTTGTTATTGTAATATTAAAGTGGGAAGGCGTAATATTTGCTATAATAACATTTACAATTTAAAAAATGATTGTATTTATATATATATATATTGTGATTTACTTTATTACATTTTAGATCATTTAAATGTTTATTATAAAGTTTTAAAAAATCTTTACTTTGTTAAATAAAAAAAATCAATCTGTTTAATAAATATCTTACAATAAATAATTATGCTGATGAATATTAATACTCTCTACTTTAGTATTCATCATATGATCTCTATTTCTTATGCTAGCGCATTACTGTTATTAAAATTGTGTTTTCAATTTTATTTTCATAGTTTTTTAGTTAAGTAGAGATAAAAGATGGCTGCTGGAGGGTTGCATTAGATCCTAAGATCTAGGTGCAGTGCTCTCAGATCCAAAGCTCATCACTGACGAAGGCCACAAGCCAGGAACTAGTCTGGGGATATTGGATGAGTAGGCACTAGATAGGGATTTTATGCACAAGCCTTTTGGCATCCATTGATTACTCTGGTTGGCACTGAGTGGCACTACTGTATGGAGAGTTTTGCCTGTTTTAATATTTTAGTATTCAAGACAATCTTCTTTATATACAAAAATAATCTATAAGAAAGTGATTCATTTTTTTATATATTGTCAAATATTGAAGTAGGAGTGTGTATTATTTATTATAACAATATTTACTATTTTAAAATTGATTGTATTTAACATTATATACATATATTTTCACATTATGATTTATTTTAATATATACACCTGGGTCTCGTTTTACGCAGATTTATTTAAGCGATTCAGGTTTCTTCAGAAGTCGAACTCCGATAATGCGCTATTACTTTAAATAATAAATTTCGTGCTTATCTCATATTGAAAGTAATAGCACATTATTGGAATTTGACTTTCATTTTAGTAATTTCAATATTTTCAGTGCATTATAATAGTAAGATTTTATGCAATAAGGAAATTAAAATCATGATTTCCACATTTTATGTATACCCACATTAAATTTTACAAGATTATGATGTAAATTTGTTTAAACATTGTGCGTGTTAATTTTGCATTTTAAATCACATTCTGTTTTTACTTTTTAAAAAAGAATCATAATCAATTATTAATCATTTAGTGTCCACAAGTTTATTTTTAATTATTTTCTTATTAATGACACTAATCACGAACATGCTCTTAAATTTCAACGAGAGCTAAATGGTTGTATGTCTGGATATCGCGAACTTCATAAACAATTAATAAAATCATTGTCTCAAAGATTAATTATTAATTACTTTGTCACCAGAAAACCATTAACACAACATGAGATGAAGTTGGCATTAGTTGTATTTCCTCTTGTGAAGAATCTGATTTTTTACCAGTTTGCAAATGAACCTGTTTATCGGCAAGTAGTGATAATAATTAAAACATGTATTAAAAAATGTCAATTACTGTACTGTAAATTATGCATAAAATATATTGTTTTGAATAAAATTAAATATTATAGTTAAAAAAAGTTTGTCTTGCATCAATTTTTTTCAAATTTGAAATTTTTTATTAGTCATATTTTATTTCCTTATTTTTTTTTGTGCGAATTTTAAAGTAATTTTACGTTGGTGCTTTGCTTTTATGAGATTTTTGAAAAATCACAGTCCGTATCCCCCCTTTTTCAAGGTAAATTACGTCTATTTTTGTGCGATTTCTTTTGCGCATGTTATCTGAGGAACCTATCTATTGCGTAAAATGAGACCCAGGTGTATTGAAGAGTTCAAACTCAAATAGTAGAAAATGAAAATGTGTTTTTTATTATTCTAGCAAATTCAGAAGTGAAAACTTTTTCCCACTATTTTACATAATGATGTTATTGTTTAAAATATTTTCATTATTTTAGATATTTGTAAATGAACTTTTAATAATAAATATACAAGAGAGACATTATCAGCATGAAAACCTACATAGTGCTGATAATGTTAACACAACACAGTAATATTTATATGGGTATAAACTCATACTACCTTTGGGTATTACAATATTTATTAGTTTTGGCAAGATATTATTAAAGACTAGAACAGCAGCATCGTTAACAACTTAGGTTTAAACCTATACCTTTTAAAGAGATTATGACAGCTCCATATCATAGCTCTCAGGATTTGTGAAACTCAGTTGTAATGTTATACAAATTAACTAATTTGTAAAATGCACAAATGAAAATTGAACAAAGGTAGAACAATTATAACAATAACCATAACAGTTTATTCCAGTATTAGCATTACAACAATGACATTATATATATATCAATAGATGGAGCTTTACCAAAATCTTCATACAAGCGAATGTTTACATAAACGTCAAAAGAGTCAGAATTCACTATCTCTTTTGTTGGCTCCACCTTCAGATAAGCTGATTTCAAGCTAATTTGCTATCATCAATGAAGGGTAGGGACCAGATACTAGATCCAAACACTAACTCCCAGCATTTATGAAACAAGTTCCTATCAGTTTGCAAGCATGAATTTTTCAGACATGTAATGTCTTCAAACCCAGCTTAATGAGCCAGATAGCTATATGGTTCTGATATCAGTTCAGTTTCACCACATAGTAAAAGCCTCTGCAATATATATCATTGCAAAAACCTTCAAAGGTACATTTATGAAAAACAAAACAAGTCATAAATCACATAACTTGCTATAGCTTGCATTTATGATCAAGAGATAGTGAATTCTGACTCTTTTGATGTTTATGTAAACATTTGCTTGAATGGAGATTTTGGTAAAGCTTCATCTATTGATCATAAATGCAAGCTATAGCAAGTTACGTGATTTATAACTTGTTTTGTTTTTCATAAATGTACCTTTGAAGGTTTTTGCAATGATATATATTGCAGAGGCTTTTACTATGTGGTGAAACTGAACTGATATCAGACCCATATAGGTATCTGGCTTGTTAGGCTGGGTTTGAAGACATTATATGTCTGAAAAATTCATGCTTGCAAACTGATAGGAACTTGTTTCATAAATGCTGGGAGTTAGTGTTTAGATCTAGTTTCTGGTCCCTACCCTTCACTGACGATAGCAAATTATCTTGAAATCAGCTGATCTGAAGGTGAATCCAATGAAAGAGATAGTGAATTCTGACTCTTTTGACGTTTATGTAAACATTCACTTGTACAGAGATTTTGGTAAAGTTCCATCTATTGATCATAAATGCAAGCTATAACAAGTTACATGATTTATAAATTTTTTTGTTTTTCATATATATATATATATATGCAAATTTATAAATAAATATTTAAAAATACAGTATTTAAAAGCTTATAAAAATATATGTATAACCGTCACTTAGAAGCACTTTCAACCAACTTGTGGCTTTATCAACTATCACGTTTAAAATGTCAGCTTTCCCATAATTATATGATGTCAACTTTCCCATAATTCTGTGATCTTAATGTTTGCTGCTTGCCTATTAACCAAATGTTGCTTGTATTTACATATCAACATCGCCTCTTTAATTTTCCTTTTATTATTATTTCTTTCAATTTCCAATATTTTTACGTTGTTATAATTAAAATCGAAACCATATATACATGATTTATTATGGTCATAAAAGACAGAAGCTGATAAATTATCATTATTTTTAAAATTTTGTTTTGTATTTTGAACCCTTTTAAATAACAATAAGTGTTCCTTTGTTCTTTTTTCCAATGTGCACCTCGATTCACCTATATATCTCCCCCCACCCTTAACATTAACAATTTTTAGATCTCAAGATAACCAGAAACAAGGATAAACTGGATTACTATATGACTCTTAAACCAATAGCAAAAAGAGGATATATTCCATATGAATCAAAAGTACCAATGTCACATAAAATGGCAGGTTTGAAATCCTTTTTATTTAGAAATGATAACCTTTGTAAATATGCATCAGATAAAACTAAAAATATTGAAACTTATTATAATGAATTGTTAAAAGTTGGATACAATTATGATTCTGTTTATTATACTATTAAAAATTTTACTTATAAATATAAAAATAATAAAAGTGTTAATTCTTCTGATAAAAAATTGTGGATATCAATACCATATATTTCAAATCAACAGGCAAGTTTCATTAAAAAAATTTATAAAGGAATATGTGATATTGCATTTTATGCACCACCTACATTAAATAAATTAATAAACAATTCAAAGGATAAAACTTTATTTACAAATAAAAATTGTATCATTTACAAATGGACATGTGGGTGTGGCCGCGGATATATAGGTGAATCGAGGTGCACGTTGGAAAAAAGAACAAAGGAACACTTATTGTTATTTAAAAGGGTTCAAAATACAAAACAAAATTTTAAAAATAATGATAATTTATCAGCTTCTGTCTTTTATGACCATAATAAATCATGTATATATGGTTTCGATTTTAATTATAACAACGTAAAAATATTGGAAATTGAAAGAAATAATAATAAAAGGAAAATTAAAGAGGCAATGTTGATATGTAAATACAAGCAACATTTGGTTAATAGGCAAGCAGCAAACATTAAGATCACAGAATTATGGGAAAGTTGACATCATAGAATTATGGGAAAGCTGACATTTTAAACATGATAGTTGACAAAGCCACAAGTTGGTTGAAAGCGCTCCTAAGTGACGGTTATACATATATTTTTTATAAGCTTTTAAATACTGTATTTTTAAATATTTATTTATAAATTTGCATATATTATTTTGAAGAAATACAGACATCAATTTATAATATATATAATGCCTACACATCTAATTATAAAGTAAATACATATCTAACATATAGAAATAAATTAGTATAGTTGATAATTACCAATTTAGAGAATGACAAAAAAATTATACACATTTACAGTTATAGTGAAAACTAAATAGTTTATCTTACCTTAGTTTTTATACTTAGTCCTTTGGTATTTGAATTTGGTCCTTTGTTAAAACATAAATATGGTTATTCAACTGAGAAAAATAACACTTTGTCCAGTGATATATTTCTTGTGACAACTTTTATTTTGTTTCCTTTCATAGAGTTTTGAGATATATTTCATTTATTCACAGTTTAGAAATGAGTTCTTCATTAACTATTAATTCCTATGTAGATCAAACAAATTTTTCCATGTGTTTTTTTCTTTTAAAAAAAATATGAATTATGTAAAGTTTAATACACTGGTCATGCCATTTCTCCAATGATCAGTATGTCATTCTCTGCCAATTGTTTTTTTTTTCTTGGGTAAAATATGTTTAACTATTTATATATGATAGAGCTAGAATGAAAGCAATTAAGTTTTTTTCCATGATAGGTTATTTAACTAGACATTTCACCTTTTTCTTATATGAAACTCTGTACAGTTGAAGAATGAACCACTTAAGTTTCTTAGCAAGCCATTGATTTAATATTTATTGTATGTCCATACAAATCATTGTATAATTGATTTATATTGCATCCTTTTTTTACTTTTTAATTTTTAGTGCATACATACATGTTTCAATAGTTTCACAATAAAAATCTCACAGCCTTTTTATGTTATTAGACTTAATTGTTTTCATTCAAGTTCTGTAATGTACTTATTAATAAATAGATTATTTAAAAAAACTCCTTTACAACTATTATCAAAAACTGTTTTTTGATGAATACAGAGAAAAAAACTATGATAACTCATCATAGGTGAAGATAGAAAAAAATAAAAAAAGTAAAAAAAAATATTTTTATTCATTTTAAAATGTCACATTTTTATAAAGTGAAAGTTAGTTGAAACTTCTATCACAGATAACTTTTATAAAACTGTTTCTTTCTCCCCCCCCTCCCCAAACAGATTTTTATAATCAATTAACAAAATCTTTTTTCTTTATTTTTGTACAGAATATTTGTTTGAGAAACAACATAAATGAACCCACATACCCAGCACTGGTATAAACACTTTATGTAGTATTGTTTTAGAATTAAAACACTATTAATCAGCATTATATTGTTTAACCATTTACCTATTGAGGGTTATAATAATTAACATGCTATTAATTATTAGCTTTTGTACTGATATTTATATTTTAAATATGATGTGGATCCACATAGCTATACCATCAACATCAAACAACTTTTAGGCATGTACTTTAAAATATCAACTTTAGGTATACATTGTAAAATAAATATACAGATGTTTAAAACCAAAGTAAGAAGTAGCATGATTTGATTTTTATGTGTTAATGTGAAAGACAGAACCCATGAAAATAATTTTTGTACTGTGCATTCATTCAAAATTTTATTTAATTAGTAAAAAAAAAATTGGAAGGTAAATGGTAAGATTGACTGTGCAGGAAATAAACACTAATGTAATTTATCTATTGCAGATGCCATGTCAGTACTCAATTTAAATTCACAAAATGTTTTTATATATCAGAACTATTAATTAAAATGTTTTAAAAATTGAAGTGAAAAATACTTCCACATAGGAAAAATTTGATAATAAAA